>NJFT01000226.1:0-64636 GCA_002221725.1 Scedosporium boydii
GAATCAATGGGGTAGGCATACATCACTGGCACTAGCCCTCGTATACATCATAAAGTTGATAGAAGAGCCGCCGCCCAAGATATGAGCGCAAGGCACCACAGCCTTTCGGCCGGCGAGCCATTTCGATGGGCGGGACTCATAGAATGATGCCGTCTTAGAGTCGAGCTTCATGTTCCGGGGGTAAATACCCGGACGATAGACCCATGGGTTATTCAAGTTGCTCTCCCCGGCCTCGATCAGAAGAACTTTCAGGTTGTGATCCAGATTGGCCAGTCTATACAAGTGCGTTAGGAATGGCGTTCATGAAGTCCACACCCACACCGGGACTTACCTCCCCGCCACAACGCAGCCGCAGCTTCCTCCGCCGCATACGATGATGTCGAACTCCTCGGGCAGAATACTGCTCGAGCCATACAATTTGGACGACATATTGACGGTTTATTCGCGATAATTGGGGAAAGAACAACGTACGATCCAATTTGGCCCACCCTAGAGGAAACAAACCGTGGACAGGGGGATTCTTATAGCTCTATCCGGCGTAGCTTCCCTGAGCCGATCTTCAAACGTTGTCCAAGATCGCCAAGCTCGGACCCCTCAGAACCCCTCATGATATTTCCACGAGAAGCACCTTGTTTACTGGATTGGGGTATCACAACGTCAACTTGCACAGATGACCCCTCTCAAGACAGTTGCGGGGCATCAACGGCACATGAATTCAATAAAGACGTCGTAATGCCATAACCTAGAAGGACTCGGTACTTGTCCATCCGTTTCTCCGCTGTCGAATCATCTCAAGGTGAGGACTATTAGTTGACCAGGATAGAGTCCTCGGTGTGGTACCGACTAAAGTAATCAAACAGGGCATGCTGGATCAATGGGATAGGAATCTTGAGATGGTGTGAAGGCATATTATCCTGCATGAGCTTTGCGCTGAGGACGACCAAAGAACATCATGAACTGCACGATCGGGCACTTTTGTTCTACGAGTGCGGAGCCGCTGGGAAGGGATGAGTATTACAATATGTAGGCCGGATCTGATAAGTTATAACAGAGTCTCATTCGTTGCTTGTATGGGTGGTAGCGTCGGAAGGATCAGTCCGGTGGCTATGTCGGTTTGAGGACAGAACTCGCACGACACACGGAGAGAATTGCATATTCAAGTCGGGATCCTAGTGGAGTTCCGAACATCTCTGCGCATTCGGCCGGGCCGAAAATGCTCTGAGATGCGTCGTCTACGCCCGGGGCCAATTGCCGCGTCGCACAGGGACGTGACGGATGTCCTTTTATGCAACCCCGTATTCCATCCAACATCCAACATGCATAAAAATGCGGGGAGAGCGCCGCTGATCTCACATCCCGCTTCTCGGCAGACTACTTTTGTTATTTTTGTTGTTTTCTCTTTTTATGGTTCTTTCCGATGTCTCATCAGAAGAAAAATGGTGAAAGGTAAATGTGTCACTGAGAACTCTAGATGATAGCACTCCAGCAAGCAGATCGTCGACTATCAACGGGGGAAATGCGGACCTGTGATCATGCCAACAATCGGCTCAGAGTGCAGCCTATGGAGACTGTCTTCCCTCAATCAACTGCATTTAACTCGGCGTAGTCATCGACCTTTTCCGGCAGGGTTTATCTCCTAAGTTGATTCAAGCCATGGTCACCACCTAGGAGATAGTAATTTGAGGTCGGGCATAAATTCTCCTGTCTGGCGAGAGTAGCGATGCGAAACGGGCAGGTGCTACACGGTTCAGATATCCGACGCAGTTCATCTTTGCCATCAATCATTATATCGAGGTGTTTCCCAATGGCCGCTGTTGATCTTAGTTGATGAACTCCGTGGCGAGAGGGAAATAGCCCCGCAAGTTTGACCGACCTCGCGAAGGTCGGTTATCTATCTATTCGATCAATATACTCGTATAACAATTGTAGATGACAGCCTCTAGGAGCGGCACAGTGATAATCAAACACGAAGGGGAGGGAAGATTATTATTGTTGCATATCAGCCATCGATATGATTAGAAAATAATAACACCTGAAAAGCACCTCTGACGATGCGGATCTCTTAGTCATCAGCGCCCGCCCGCCTCAGGTACATTGTACTTTTACCCGAGCCTTAACCACCGAGGGCGACTTCGTCGGAGTCTCACCGGAGCGCCCCAGTAAGAACAAGTCGGTCGCGACATCCCATCAGCCCGTTAGCCTTCTCTTCGGAGACCTTGCTCCTCATTTCTGCCATAAGATTAACGCTATGGGCGATTGTATTCGCCATCTTCGGCTTGTTCCTCAGTGTGGGATCTGCCTAGATACGATCTTCCTGCATGAAAGAGTGCAAGCACGTACGCGACATCCTGAACCCCTGATCCATTACTCTTGCTCTCTCGTCTCTTTCCTCGCTGACGTCAAGAGGGCAGTGATTGGCAACGAAGACTCGACGTTCTGCGACAAGGTGACCGGACCGTTTATTTTCCCACAGCCCGGCCATTCTGTCACATGGATTGAAGGTTTGTTATTGTGTCGTTATCCACCCTGCGATGTGTGCGCTGAGTCTCGCGAGTGCGCCATCCTCCACTACGACTGTTACGAGATATTCAAAAAGAACATTTCTGCCGACGAAACGGAAACCCTGCGTAGACTTTGGCTAATGGCAGCATGGAGGAATCCTTGGAAAGGCGCTCAACGAACCTTCTTACTCAACGGACCCCCGGCCATTACGACGGCACATTACATCGCTGAGAAGTGTGGATTGGCGCAGCTGAGGGGGCTGCCACCAGAGCTTTTACATGCGATTTATGATTATTCCCCTCATTGCTGGTTCTGGAGATATGCCTCAGCCCTCGAATTAGCCTCCGATGTCTCCGCTGCACCTACCAGCTCATGTTTTATGATTCAGTTACGCGAAATCCTCGCCTGGGAACGTAACGGAGAGGTGCAGCGTGCTACCTCGTCTCCGCTAGATGGGACATTGAGGTTGACGATCGACTCTCGGGGGATCAAAAGAGTAGAAAGCTTACCTTCCCCGCCAGTGTATAGATGCGAGCGTCATAATCGCTCCGCCTTCGTTGTCATCCCTAGATGCTCCGTCTCCGGCGTGATGGCTCAGCTTGTGGTGCGTATTGTTTGCCTTTCTGTATCCGTTTGGATAATAATCTCATGCACACCGTAGGATGGGCTCTTGCGTCTTCAATTAGCCTCTGGTGGACAGGCGATGCCAATATGGAATACACCAGCCCCACCTGAATTATCATCTCGGCAAGCGTTTTCCACCAATCTCCCCGCACAGCGCTTCTATGTCGTTGAACCGGACAGGATAAGGGGCCTTACCTTCTTCTTCTCGGAAGGCAGGCTCTTCGGTATTCACGTCCATGACTCCACTGGATCATGTGCTGTATCAACGTACGAGCGGTTCACATCGAGGCGTCAGAAAGGCATGGTTTGGATCTATGTCCCCACCTCAGAGGGCGATAATATATCTGTCTTAGGGATTCGGACGTCATCGGCGGGCTTGAATATTCTCATCAGGACCTCGCGAGTGGGCGACGTTATTATCGGCCCGCACACCACAGGCTCAGTCAAGGATCGGTGTCTTGGCGAATCTGCTCCTATATCCTTAATTTACGCGGAGCCAGGCTAGGGAGGCGCTGTCCCTTATTTTGGCGCGTACTGCAAACCTTCTTTCGGTCTTTGCAAGCCTTTCCCTTTAAGGACATCTGGAAACCCACTTGGCAATGATTCTTACTTTTCGTGGGCACCTCTAGAACAGGTCTCTTCAACACTGACCTTCCGCAACTCAGCCGGCTTTTGCCGGGGAATCATCCTCTATTACAAAAATGGTGGGTCTTGGTCGGTTGGCGAGTGCCGCATACACATTGATTCAGCTCAGCACATCATCGAACCACATTGGCTTTGTTTCCGAGCCCAGATGCATCCTGCCGGTAGGAATCTGCATCGCCGCACTATCCAAGTCGATTTTCGGCGTACTTTGCCAACAGGAACACGAGACAGCTGGACATTCAAGCCACTGAAGGGATATATGATATTCTGGTTCACTAGTGAATCCGCTACATTGGAGCTGATAGGGAAGGGCATGTCTGGCAAACAAAAGAAAAGGTAATAGAGGTGGTCCTTTCGTTTACTCCGGTAAGCTCCATGCCAGGTACACATTCTCCGAACTACAGTATTTGTAGACATCATAACTTCCGCCCTTGAACTGCACCTTGCATTGCTCCCACCCATCGACGGATATGCAGAGCTTCTTCTTCCCATGACCAGGAGAGCACTCGGCATAGTCGACCCTTTACCTCCTTCTTTTCTTTATTTCCACGCGGATGCATTCGCTCGCATCGGTGACGTTGTGGTGAGATGCGGGTTCGTCTAACATTCCGAACGAGGCAGCCGTGGTCGGCTGAGGAAGACCCTGTGGAGGATGCTCAGAACCTGGATCAGCCTCTCAGGTAGGAGTCGCATCCCACAGGTCCCCCCCCCCCCCCCCCACCCCGGACGACTGTCGGGGAATGTAGCGAGATCCAAGTCTTTGGCACCAAGAGGCGCAACTGTGGACCCACGTCTCCGATAGTGCTGATCCAGAATATCAACGTTTGGGGAGTACTAGTCTGGGAACAGCATGCTTTGTGCCAGGTTTAATGTAATATTATTTTTACAATTTTGTGTCCAATTCCTGGCGCGTTCCAGTGGACCCAGAGCACTCTGCTCTGACTTTTTCCGACTGTCCCGTATGTCAACCATCGACACGAAGTCTCAGGGACAGGCTACCTGGGAGGCAAGATAAATTGTGTGCAGAGAGAGCTTGGGAAAACCTCCCCGTAGCTTGTGGGGGAGGAAAAAGGAAAATACACCAGCCGCAGTTAGGCAGTCATCGGCATGTCGACGGGTTTTGTTACCGTCACTTGTGTTACATCGAGGCGAGAGAAGTAGAGTAGTGTGTGGGATGGGTGTGGGATTCATAAAGGAACATTGAAGCTTCGAGATCTCGTGGATTGCATTCTCTTGGCAAAAAGAAATGCTCAGGCCGAGACTCGAACTCGGATCATTTGCTACCCCCGGATGGAAGGCAAATATTCTACCCCTGAACCACCTGAGCCAGCGGCTGTTACGCCCAGTGTTTGTTGTTGATAATTGATGAATGCCATGCCCTTTGAACCGTGAGCTGACAATGTGTGTGGGGCAACGAGGGCAAGGGTAAGTGGGGGAGTGAGAGGTGGAAATGTACCCACCAATGTATAGTTTACGACCCTTGACGCGTCGACTGGAAACGCGTCCGCTGAAAACGCGTCGGCTTGAGTCAACACGTAGTTCGTGTACATCCATTTTAGGCAAGGGAGGAGGCGGTCCAGGGCTTTTTCAGCTGTATCGGACCCTGACGAAAAGATGGGCTGTTTTTCCTACGTCACCGACTCTCCGTTGTCCTCTGACGAGAAGCTGCAGAGATGTAACGTTCCTTTAGAGGAATTTAAGCAAGAACTTTGTTTCTGGTGCATGACATCCTCGGGTAGCAGGCTGAGATGAATTTAACATTCCTCAAACACAGTTTAGACGAGTACGAATCAGTGTGTCGACCATGATCAGATTATGCTCCTATTACGGTCCACCCTCTTTCGCAAACCCAGAAATTCAAATTGACTTCGAAACCCATAGTCCTAACGATCACAACTCCTCAAGTCCACCCATTTAATCTTGTAGACGTTCCTTCGTAGACGTCTCGCCAACCTTCCTCTTCTTCCTGGGAGGGTCACTACCTTCCGACCCAGATGGTCCATCTTCGTCCTCAACCTGAACAACCTTCCAACCACCTTCTATCAGTGGATCAAAGGCATCGGCATAGCAAAGATATTGTTCCGCTCTTTCCGCGCACTTCGGCTGCAAATCGGCGAAGTGCATCATGGCACAGACCTCGCCCTTTTTCATGACCTTATTTTCCTCTGTGCGTTCGATCCCTCTCTCATAACATCTCAGTAGAATTGATCCGCAGACACTATCTCGGATAATTGGCTCTCGGAGGATGGTCGGATGGTTCGTCGCATAAGCACCTTGTCGCGTAGCAACATACGCGACTTTTTTCGTCGGGAGGAGGTGTTCGTGACCCTGGGGAACTGTCAGGCTTCCGGCTCCGGATCGTCGTCCAATCTCAAATCGTCTACCAAGGCCAATCAGCCTTTGCTTCCCTGTAGCGAAGGAGTCGATCATGTATTCGTCACCAATTCGCTGATCGTCGCTGTGAACAAACACCTTGGCCGCATGATCCATTTCCATAAACTGATTTTCGAAAATGACACCATCATTGAGCTGCGCGAGCGCGATATCCGTCCTGCCAACTTTCTCGCGCACGAAGCCAACAACTGTCCCCGGGTTCCCTTGTACAGCCTTGAAGTGCTGGCGTGCGTCATCGGTGTCTTGGCCAAAGGTGTCTCCGTATTTGTCGAAGTGGTCCGCCCAATTATGAAACGAACAGGTCAGGCGCTTCTCCCCATCTTTCTCGATCAATACGCCGCTTGTAACTGAGGAGTAGACCTCCCCACTTTTGTCCACCGAGTTCAGCATGGTTCCGGGGTAAAACTTCCCATCAGTGCTGACGTAATCCGTTTCGTCAACGATCATCTCGGCTAGGTGTTGAGGCTTGGGGGCAATAACTCGTCGGCGTCTTTGGGTATTGGGCAGCGGGCCGTTGTAATAGAGAAGTATGTGGGGAACACCTTGAAGGTGACGGGGGAGTGACTGGAGGCGGAGGTGGAAATCGTCGTCGTCGGTTTTCGGTAGCTCAACGACCAGACTGTCCCACAGAATGGACAGGGCAATGCAATCGGGGAAGACTTCGTTCGCCAGGTAGAGGATTACTTCCGGGGGTGGAACTTCAAGTTCCTGGAGTTTTTTGGCCATTTCTGGGTCGATGTCCATTCGAGGTTCCCCATCGCCGTTGGTGCCGAAGAGCGGGAGGAAGCCATAGGAGTCTTCCACCGTTTTCCAGATGGCGAGAGCGCCGCCGATGGTGAATGGGCGCTCATCCTCACTGGGAGGTTCCCCTTCGCACCCAAGCACGAGAAAGGGAAACGCGTACCAAACACTAATGACGTTATATTTCTCGCAAAGAAAGCTCCGAATCGCTTCGTCCTGCTCTCTGGAGAGATGCTTCGTCCCGAGAGTCCCGTCCGGGCCCCAGAATGAGAAGCCTTCGAACTCGAGGGCAGAGGTAGGAATATCGGAGTGAGGAACGTCGGGGTTGGGGATTTCAGGCTTAGTGGATGGGCTAAAGGACGTCGAATTCCTTCGCGGCGAAAGAGTATCAGTGGTGGGTGTCTTAATCGGCGAGAGAGAGATCTTTGTTCGCCGTTTTCGAATGGGTGTGAGCTTGAAACCGCCCATTAGAGCGGGAGACTCCTTCAGCAATGGCTTCTTCTGTGGGGTCTCCATGGCTAGTTTCAGGATGACAGGGGTAGATTGGAAGAATTAGATAGAGTGCAATGAAAATGTTGACCACGGTGTGCTCGGTGAGCTGAGGGAGACGCGAAAAAGTAACGGTGCTCGATTGAGAAAGAAACTAGAACTGGAAATGGATCCGGATTCAAATTCGAGACGAGGATGGAAATTTTTAGCTTCTCGGCTTAAAACCGGAAAAATAGGGCTGCAATTTAGCAGGATGCGGTACCGTAAGTTTAAATCAGGTGACTTTGTTATTAGAGCTGGCGAACGTCACGCTAAATACAGCAACGTTTCCTTTCAGTTGTTCGTTTGTTCGCCAGGTCATACACCCCATGGGCTCGAGTTCTCGGCTACTTCTACGGTGCTGGCTCCGACGCTGAGTTCCGTCGATCAACTGCCTCTGCATGTTATCGCCGCCATTCTCGCCCAACTGGACACAACCCGACAGCGTTACCTCACCATCCTAAGCCACCGCATCTTTCTCCAAGCTTTTAACGACAGCCACGGCTCGATCGCCCGCAGCGTCGTCGCCAATCAGATACCCGAAAGTAATCTCGCCTTCGACGTCGCTCTCTTGCAGTCGACAAAGATCAACCCCGAGGATGGTGATGCAGTCCACAAGGTTCTCAAGTCTCTTATGGCGGCATCCTCCAACACGAAAAGCCCAACTCTCACTTCTCTCGCCAGTCTCTCTTTGTTTGACTACGCCTTTCTCAGCCAAAACCATGCGGCCGCCGAGTCACTCGCCCAAAATCTCGCCGAAGAAGTAATTCCAGTTTTCACTGCAAGGATGGGACTAGAGCCACCATCGTCGGGCCTTACAACGCATGAGACCCGCCGCCTAGTTAGGATATTCCTTCGGTACAGGGTTATGTGTATTTTGTTCTGCCTCGACGATGGTGAGAACGCATCGCAAAGTGCGCGTTCACGATTTTTCTCAGCCTTCGCACCATGGGAAAACGAGCAGTTATTCTGCGTGTACTCCTATTTGGAACGGAAGGTGACCGAGGGTGAGTTCTGATGAATCCACTCTAGTCTATACCTGGCTGACATCCTTACCCGTCCTTGCTTCAGCATATGATGATCTGGTCGCTCATGTCGTGGACTGGGGCGAGTTACCAGTCAACTGGTATGAAGACCAAGGAGAAACCGACCGCATTCAGTGGATGGTAGGTTTGACCCCGTCTCCCCCGTTCCGCGTATTTATTCTCACATTCATAATCAACCGCTTTCTTGAGACCTCCCATACCTGTACGCCGTAACCCGCACCAAAACCTGCGAAGAGAGGGTCCGCCTCATCCGGCTAAGTGAACTCGGAGTCAAGTGGTTCGAAAAAGACCCGTTTCAGCAATTGGCTTCTATGGTGCCCGACGAGAGTCTTCTTGGACCTCTAGGCCTCGTCGATGTAGAAGCACCTCTCCGCTCATACACTGACACCCAACTCAAGCAGTTGGCGCAACCCTCGGCCGGCATACATGATTCGACAGCTTCGAATGCCTTTAATCTCTGGTTCGACGCTCACGCGAATGATTCCATATTCTCTAGCGTGTTCAACCCGCAGGACGAGCATCTATGGGAGTGTGGTTACACTTTGTGGGACCATCTCCAAGTCCCCGCCGCACAGATACAAGAGAGATTTGCGATGATTGGGTGAGAAGCCCCATTTCCGCAGGTTTCGGAATTCATGGTCGGACAAGGATCTGTTACGGTCGCAGGCACTTAGACTAGACATAGCTGTCGCCGGGGGGAGGGGATATTGGCCTCCAAAAGGCCTGGACTTCAGTGGCAGGCACACGGGGACTGAGCGAAATGGACAAAGAAGATCTTTTGAAGAAGTGGAAGAGAAAGGTGCTAACGGCGACAGTCGTAGTAACGTAACGCAGACTAGCTCTTCCAAAGATATAGGATAGGATCGGTAGCTGTTGTAGAGAAAGCCTCACCGGAAGATGCCGAATCGGTGACTGCCTTGCGGTAAGCCTCCTCAAGATATTTGCCCGCCAGCCCCACCAATCTCTCTAGCCCCTTAATTCCTTAATCTATGCTCACCCCTGCGTACCTCCAAAAAGGCGGAACACACTCAAATGAACCCGGTCGTATGCCCCAAAACGCACGGAGCGTTTTCAACCCTAGATCGGTGAGGACCTATATGTCTTCTCCAATGCTACTAGACCCTATTACCGCAGTCAGATTGGGACGCCACCATCCGAGTCTTCGGAGCTGTCCATGCCATCATTCTCTGCTTCCAACCATCCGGATGTGCCAGTGCCAACTTCCTCCGGTTGGGAACCGCCGTGCCCAGCTCAACATGCCGTATTGTTAGTGAAGCCATTCGCAAGCGGTCATCACATAGATGCGCATTTATGACTTACCAGTCTTAAATACTTCCCTCTCATCATCTGAGTCATCTGAAATATCTTCTCCATCGACGGAGCTTGATGGCCAAAAAGCTGGATCTTCTAATGCTGTAATATTGGTCAATGAGTTCGTGTGGAAATAGCCGGGCGCTATCTCCCGTTCGAGGTAATCCAGAGCTATTTCTCTCATATCTTCAATCACCCGTTGCATCGTTTTATGTTGCGTGGGCCAATCGCGGTCCCTCGCGCCATTAAGAAGCAAGACGGGCCCCCAGTTTGGATAGATGGACTCATGCGACGGAGGCTCTTGAACCTTGATGGGGTGGTAACGGATGTAGAGCTTGCAACAGAGGCAGGCAGCTTTGCTGCAAGCGATGAAGCGATCCTTGAAGGCAAAACGGCGTTTACCCTGGTGGAAGTGCTCGAGCATTTGGATCTCGGCATGTACTCGCGGGACGAAGTTTTTGTCGGCGAATGATGTCTGAATCTTGACTTCGAGTTGGATTTGATCTTCCATTCTTTGAAGGTTTTGTTTAATCGACTCAGTGCGTGGATCATCGGGTTTGAGCATTCTCTTTACAATGCCCTCTAAGTTGGTAAGGGCGTCAGGTTTGGGAGGTGCCACGCATTCTGGTACAGGCACCGTTTCCACGCGATATGCGGTAAGGCGTTCGTATGTGCTGCCAGTGCCACCATCCTGGATAAGCTCATGAACAGCCCGAACACGGCTAGCCAATCGTCCTAGGCAGTGACGAACACGGCGGAATGCCGAGGTTATTCCAGGGTTGCCGTTAGGATCTCGCCCAAGCCTCGTGATTGCTAGCATGCAACCGTCATTGCGAAGTTCATACGCCATACGACATAGCTGCGGCGAAGGCTTTGTGCTGGCCCTATTAAACCGGTCGAGCCAGTCTATAAGACCTAAACCTGACCTGTCAGCGAATGTCCATCCCTCCAGAAAGACCGGACGTGATTCAAACGAGCCATACCATCATCTTCTCGGGTGTGATTCTGCGACAGAAACTGAATGCACATCTTGGCCGCGTTTGAAACCATCCTTGCTTCTTTCTTCACCCTCTCGTGGGCGAACTTGGCGCACATATCCACAAGTTTCTCCTCAAGTATCGCTCGTCGAGACGGTGGGGTGCGCAGAATCTCACTTAACGAGGTGAGGATTTTCTCGAGGATATTCGATACCTTGCTGCCGTCGCCATCGTTTGTTGCCACCCAATAAATGTAGCAACGCCTACAATCCTCAACAGCAATGGACGTAGTCGTGCGTCCACCTTTGCTGTAGTCGCAAAGAAACGCTAGATTACCCAGATATCGTCTTCTTACGTCCCCAAGTTGAGATAGGTTCCAATGAATGGGTCGGTGGGGTCCTTGAGTCGGAGAGAGATGGAGAAGAATGAAGAGCGTTTCGTAAAAGCGATGCAGAAAGCGAGAATACTTATCCAGTCGTGGCACTTTCGGCGGCATTTTTTACAAGGCTTATCGTTACCGACTTCTTGTGGGAGTGGCTGTTTCTCTCGCATGCATGTAGGGCAGTATTGGTGAAGACGAAAACTGGTAATGTAGCCGGCACGTCCTAGTTCTCGTTCTCGTTTGATCCTATGTCTTACAACTCTTGGCGGATCTACTCCACGTGAATCCTGCCATGATCAGGCATGATGAGGGAAGGCGCCCTACTTTTGATTTGCCTGTCAACAGCGAATAGAACCTGTCCACATTTTCACATGGTACCTCCCCCGCTCGCCGCAGGCGACCTCCCGCAGATGGACGTCTTGTGTCTCCAGATACAGGAAAATGTCTTTCGTGGGCAGCAACACGGCTACTGGGATATATCGCAATACCATCCTCGATTACCTTGGGTCAACAATGTGGAATACCCAACGCATTTCCGATTTCCAAGATGCCTCACGCCCTGTACATCGGCCGTCACGAATAATCTCTTGCCATGTCAGAGTGGTATCATCGTCATGAATTGGATCCCGCCTTGATTCCAACGAGGTGCGGGGTAGATGTTTACGCCATCGTACGTGGCGAGCTATCCACCAAGGGGAGAGACAGCCTGACATCTCTAGAGTGCGCGAGCTGCTATCAAGGTGCCCCTCGGGTGCCCTTATAACTATCAAGATTATGCAGAGAAATGAATTGAGTGGTGTGGGCTCGAGTGTGTAGCGATTTCAGCATCGCTGACATCGTCGTGATTTGTCGATATCTCGGGACACCACCTGCAAGTATTCTTGCTAGAACCAACAGGATTCTTCTATCTTTGCTTCCACGGGGCCTCCTCCTCAGCCAGCAGACCTCCGGCAGATTGAGGCATGCTGGAAAGTGGGGGACCTTTCTCCTTGCTCGCCATTACGTCAATCTTCCCATGCGAGGAATCTAGATTTTGAAGACTTTTTGAGCCCAGCTAAGCGACATAAATGGACGCCATTGTCTCCGGAAGGAATTGAAGGCATCGTCTCACCATCCCAAAGACCCCGAGCCCATAAGCCATTGACACCAATTTGAATCAGTACACATTAAATTTTGCCCGCATTGTTTTTAACCTGCCGTCTTCAGGACTTTGGTCCTGAAGGCAATGAGTCATGACGAAATTAGTGGTAGGTTGATGTCCACGCTCTCTCCCTAGTTGTTGGCCCTTGATTGCTGACGTCTAAATATAAAGGAATAAACGCAGACTGCCAAGCTCCTTTTACCGAATCCGAATTATGGCAGCCAGGATACGGTACTTTGTCTGCGCAGTTGCCATGGTTCAGCCTGTTGCCCGACCTGAACTCTTTTTCGAATCAGTCATTCTTTCCTAGCGATACTGTCCTAGAGCAAGATGCACTCAGTATTTCCGGTTTTAATATCCCAGTTGAGGAAGTATTCGGCCTAAATCCTGCGGTTCACCAGGTTTCTTCTCTTTAGGGTAATCAAGCTACCTCAGAGAGCCTCATCAATTTATGCTTGAATCCAACCTCGCATGGGTCACTATTAGACATCGGAATCACAGAGTGTTTCTTGCCAAGCGACGACACAATACATTTGTTTAATGCTTTCACCGATTCTACCGACCTACTAGCTAGCACAGTCGATCGCACTCCCCAAATCCCTCACAAGTTCCCAGAAAGACGGATGAAACGACTGAAAGATGTCGTGCCATCTGAAGATGGGATTTACTACTGCCCTGTGGACCACTGCCCCAAGAAGTTCCGAAGAGGATCAGACGCAAGGTAAGGCGAAGTATCATTTACCATCATGTGAGGAATAAAAAACACTACTAAACTAACGCATAGAACCCATCTTCGGATTCATGAAAGGCCCGTGCTGTGTCCTCGATGTCCAGAGACCAAGGCTACCCAGAAGGAAATGAAGAGACATTTTGATCGACATGTTGGAGGACGTAAGGTCCCATGTCTAGTGTGTAGGAAACTGTTCACAAGAGACGATAACATGAAGCGACACCTTCGGGAATTTCATCGAGGATATGTTTCACGTTCGGCTTCTTCGCCGGCTGGTTCCTAGTTGTTGGAGTCATTGTCATCATCCGTGCTTTAGCTAGTATCCAATTCGATCATTTAAGATTTCCTCCCAATTATCTCTTCCTGTATAGGTTCCCTTGGTAGCGATATTTGTGCCAGAATGTCGTCGTTGCAGGCGAGTGTCGTCCAGGAATACGAGCCGAGATGGCCAATGGTCTCTTTTTCACACAGGGCCGTAACAATTGATGTAGTTGCGGATGGAACAGGGCACAATGAATAATACAATCGAGAAGAATCGTCAAGAGGGAGGCCATTTCTCATACCCGGGGGAAGAGAGGGAGATGTAACTTGTAAGACCTCAATAGAGATTTCTACGAGCCAGCGCGAACTACCAACCGCTCACAGGAAATTCCCTCTCTTCACACCGGACTCCTTGTGCTCCTTTCGGATCCTGACGGCGAATGCGGCCTGCGGCCTGCGGCACAAAACGGTATTAAAGTTTCGGGGTGGACCGCAAGCCAACCTCAATCAGCCAGGACCTAAGGAGCTCCTCTTCGCTCCGTAGGAGCCAGGACGAAATTGAGGATGGAAAAACTCGAGCACGTGAATGCACGAATCCGTCGCAAAGCATGTCATCGAGGAGAGGCAACAGGCTCAGCTCGCAGGGGTCTGACCCCTGACCATCACCTCGCCTCACTTCTTTTGAGATTGTGATTCGCCGAACGCCGGATCTTGCGCGTTTAGCCCGCCTCAGCTCAGAGGGGATCGTGCAAATTCCAGCAAGAACATCATGAGATTTGGATTGCTACCCCGAACCCTCACCGGACAGCTTTTTCGATCCTCTACCTAGATTGTTGCGAAAAGCCCTAGATGGGTCCCGACCTGGAGACTCGCGACAGAGCTATGGCTCTCAATATCGCGTCCATCAGGAACTCACTGTTCAATTTTATATCCACTCTTTCTACGGCCTGGTGCGAGTTCTGGCAAGCCGTTGACAGCTACACTCGGCCAGCTTACTTGACTCTCAAGCGGAAAGCCATTTATGTGCTTAAGGCTACTGGAATCCTTATCACTATTGCCTTCGCTGGAGCCTCTTTATACTACGCCAAGGCTGCCGCCGATGATGCCCGCTGTCAACTCGAATTGCAAAAGATACAGTATTGCGAAACCGCGTCAGAGAGAATGAAACAGAAACACCCTTGCGATTTTATCTTGGCCCAGGACATCCCTCTACCCATCTCATGTTGTTGCGGAGGCTCTCACACACGCTACCGCGAGCTAATTTTCACAATACGACCATGGCCTTACTTCCAAACATACGTCCGCCGCTACTGCAATCATGGTCTTCTCGAAGGCAAGCCATGGTGGTTTCAATGGGGTGAACCATACACTACAGTTTATATCCGACCCATACTTTGGAGATTCCCCGACGCGTATTGGATTGCCGAATTTCTCAATGGTTCGCCTGGGGTAACGGCTGCGATTCTTGGGTCCTTCGTCGTGTTAGGAGCATATATTCAAAATAGGCATGATAAGCTACTAGTTCTCGGATTCTATCTGATGGTAATCGCCATCCCAATGTTATTCTCTTCGCTCCTCCTCTCTACGGAGCTAGGGCGGCAGAACTACTACTGGAAGAAAATGCAGGTATCGTATTTTTCGCCATTCAACCGCGCTCTCCGACCCGAGTTGCCCCGGAAGTCTGGCAATTATCTTCCGTCGGGGGAATATTTGACTGGCCTCGTTCAGGAAGCCTTGACTTGGGCACTGGATGGCCTTCAATCCCGTCATCTTTTGGGCATGTTTGATTCTGAGACTGATGAGCCGTACCTGTGGTGGGGTGGGCGGCTGGCGGAACCGGACAGTAAAGTAGTAGCTAAGGAGGCTCACGGAAAATTGTTGTGGTGGGCAGGCTTTTTGGGATTTCTGGATATGGCCTACACCATTCTCGCCGTGGTAATTTCTGTCGTTTACGTGGCCCGTCATCGTGTCCAAAGAACTGGCCGTCCTCACCCTTTTCCGAAATCATTCGATGGCTATGAGCCCGAGGCGCGAGGCAGGTCCCCTTTATCGGGTTAGCTCAAGAAAACATGTCATTAAGTTGGCTCTGAGAGATGAGATTGATGTCTTCTTCATGATCTTCCTCGACTGCCTTCCGACGAAGTGGCATGGCAACATCATGAGAGGGCCAGAAAGCGAATGAACGAAGAACGACGGTTCCGGCGTGGACTGGGTAATTCACCAATAATTCTGATCTAAGAGTTGCTTGCGGATCCTGCAGAACTTCACTTCGAGGCTGGTTGATGGATTTTCAGTCTAAATCATGAAACGGACATTTAACTCGCAAGGTAGAAACATTGCAGATCAGACAATTTGACAAAGAGGTTCGGCTGCCTAGGTCTTCATGGCGACACCCTAAATCGAGGCTAATATCCTTCCATGCAAACTCGTTGTATAACGTTATCATACAGGATCAGTCATTGCTGTCAAAACCTTCACTTAATCGTCATCGTCGTCGTCGCTATCATCCCCGCCGCCGGCCCGTCCGCTGCCTACACCAGTCCTACCTCCGCTTCGGCCACGTTCGCCGCTTCTATCATCATCATCATCGCCCTCATCATCATCGTCGTCTCCGGCATTCGGGTTTATTTGTGCAGCTCCGGGGGCAGGCACTAACGGAGCGCCCGCTAACGCTGTCCAAGATTCAAACTCGGCACTCCTTGCTGCGGCTAGGTTGGCGTCGAAGTCGCCGAAACCGCTGTCGTGAAAATCGAGAATTCCGTCGCTCGAGGCCGCATTGCGGACAGGGATACTTGATAGCGCCCAGCCCATCTCGGCCGTGCCAGCTGTATCCTGTGCGCCGAGGCCAAGTGAGGCGTCTAGGCAGCCCTCGCATAGGAAAGTAAATGTAAGGAATGTATTGTTGACTGAGGTCCCCGATTCTATCGGCCGCACGGCAAAGGATCCAGTGACCTCCGGGGGGTTATCATCTTCATTGAAGGCTTGCCGGAAAGACGAGACAACATTGGTGCCATCAGACCAAGCAGCCATAAGTAGCGGACCCTCCATATCTCCGGTCAAGGAGAAGCCGCCCCATCCGGCGCCATTGACGAGGGGAAATGAGAGCTGGCCAATGAATGAATCGCTGGGGTTTGTTGGTAATGCGATGCCAAAGCCGAAGTTTGTCCTCGCGCCAAAGAATCGTTGAAACGCAATTCCTGTGGTGGCGTCGGTGAAGGATGATGTCTGAGCTTGGGCAAAGGGGAAGAAGATGGCGAGCAACACCGCATGGTTGGTAACTTGGAGGGATCGTGGTAAACGGACCATGATGAGTGACAATATAAAGATGAAAGGTAGATGGATGGAGCGGAGGTTGGCCCGTTTATCAATGGGGTTATTATTGAAATGCGAGGGCAAGGTCTTCAACTGTACTCTAGAAGTTGACGGTGGAGGGCGAAATAATACCACGACTTCAACAAATGAGCCGGCCGATGTGGTATTTATATCCATATTTGATGGGGTCGATAGACTCGATGATATTTAGTTCGTGGCGTCCATGGTCCGTTTACATCATACTCCTCCATGGAAGCCTTCTCGACACACTGCGGGCTCCCCTCAAACATGCCAAGCGGGCGTCTTCATCTTTTCGGGCGGGTGGCGATGTTTTCTTTTCGCGACTTCTATAACTCGGTTCTCTTGATGATGTGTGGACCCAATAGCGTTGTCGGTAGCAGACGCACGAGACAAAATAGGCATTAACGCCCAAGGCGCAGGGCGTGCAGACTTTGCCAAAAGTGGGTGTCCAGAGCTATTCCTGAAGAGCCGTTGATCTCTGACGTCTTGGCAGGAGAGCTGGAAAGAACACGCGACATGGCGGAAAATTTAACCGAGACGGGGTCGATCTTGGGTCGTGACAGCAGGGCCGGAGTGAACAAAAGGGGGTAAAGTTTCGGCACCGATTGCCAGCTTCTTTATTTTTACTTGTTTCATGATGAGATGGTGTCAAAAACGAGATGCCACCAACCTGGTCTAAATGTTGCTCTGTACTATTTTTAACTCGGACGTGAAGCGTCAAAGCGTCTCGCAGGAGTCGGGCCTATGCGCTAGGTGTGAGTTTTATCGAGCTCCCGCCAATCTCTTCACATTGGTTCGTAACTGACGTCGCCTCCCCGTTGGGCGTCCTTCCCTGGCAGTTAGAAACTCCCAGCTTCTTGGCCATCCGGACTTGACAGGGCCTTTTCCCCAAGTTCTGGTCAACTGGGTCCCGGGGTAATGGCCACTGACGTCCCAGACTCCCACCCAATCCCAGCATCGAATCACGTTTTGATAATCTATCATCGACCGGGGATCTGGAGATTTGATATGTTGCATGCTATTCCCGACCGCCCGTAGGATGGGCATAAAGGAGAAATAGAATGGGAGTCTAGACGCCCAAGGGCGGAAAAATACGATAGGAGTATCCTCTCTCCCTCGCGGCGCCGCGGAAAATCCTTCCGTTCCCTTGTTGGTGAATGAATGTCTCTTTCCGCCCCTTGCAAGTCCTACTGAGAGTGTAACCTGGTGCCCGCGGACTTGATGAGCATCTCTCGATACTTCTCGAGACTCAGACCAATCATATTGATGAACCGCCACTGAGCGTTTGCTTTGAAGAAGTGAGCCCATATTTTTAGAACAGCGAGGCCGAGAAATGCGGGATCACCCTGAAATTCATCCTCGTCAAAGTCCTCGTCGAAGTCCACAACAGCCCAAGCCTCTTCCACTATGCAACGGACCCAATGAAGGATGCGATCCTCGCTACCTAAGTGATTCCATCGAATATTAGCACGCAAGATAATATGAGGAATATTCGTTGCTAATGTGAATTACTCACCACTTAACTGCGCTGGATCCCGGTTTCCAGGTTCCACAAGAGAGAAGAGCCACTTGCTCAGCAGAACAGCGCACTCCAGTCCCGAAAGCGAATGCCTGACGCTCCAGAAGAAAGCCTGGCTCCGCGCGACACGGTCGACTCCCAGCCTCACGGGGATGCTCAGCGCATGAGTGGCGTAAAGCAAAGCCGAGATAACACCATCGCTGTGCTCAACCCCTGGGCAACGGGCGAGCGCTCGAGCGATGAGCACCGGGTCCCGCGTCTCTAGTTGCCGGTAGGGCCCTAGGTTTAGGTAGATGCGAACGTAGGCGAGGCCGAGAAGCGCGCTGGATGTAAAGGGGATCGGCCCGTTCTCGTTGTTTGGGTCGAGGCTGGACTCGGGAGCTTGTTGCCAGCCGGAGGTCCAGGAACGAAGGCCTCGTCTGAAGTTCCGCCACTAGAATATTAGCAAGTGTAGGTGGATATGCTTTGCCTGACTGCAGGTATGCCGGTTTTGTGCCGGAGGGGGGGCCACCTACTCTAGTTTTTCTACCTCGTCTGGTGGCAGAGAAGCCTGCTGATCCATAATAGGAAGTGAGAGATCGCGCACAATGTATATTCTCTGCAACAGGCCATGCAGCAGAACGTAATTCCCCAGAGGTGTGGGAATCGGGTCTAGGGGCGCCGTGCAATCAACGTTTCTCAGTAGCAAGGAGAGAGCATCCTGAAAGAGCAGTTGCTGCTTACGAGTCTCCCGCCTCGCAGTCTGCCACTGAGAAGCTGTCGGCGCCTTCCACTCCCTCGTGGAGCAGGGCAACCTCAGATGAATCTGATTACTACGGAGGACCGGATATACATTATACGCCACGCTGTGGATATGGAGGAATGAAAAGGCGATGAGCTTCGCACGCCGCGTTGATTCTATTCGCACCCACGCAAGCCATGCGGCATGCGGGTCGGTTTCCTGGTTCAAGGCATCTTCCGATTCGGGATCTTCTTGGAGACCGACATCTTGTAGTACCTGAACAAGTAGACTCTGGATGGCGAATGCATCTCGAAGTAGAACCTCTTTTGGTTCCCATGTGGCGTAGCCCATGAGAAGGATCAGGGTTCGTACGGTGTCTATCGTTTCCCACACGCCCCAGTCCCTTGAGGGTGTATTATTGTGCGTGCTATCGGAGACTGTCGACCAAGGGTCTGCGGCATGCCTCTGCGACAGACCGCCGTGTAGATTGAGGAAAGTGTTGGTCTTATGGCCGAATTTCCTGGCTTCGTGGCGTAACCGTTCCATGCAAATTGCCTTTCCAGTGTAGAAGAGCCGTTCTGAATTTCGGTGCTCGAAACAATACTGCGCACCGACCGCACATATGGCCAATACGAGCTCCAGTGGAGTATCGTTTATGCGCCAGGTATGGTGGATGAAGACCATGTGAGAGTGGAAGCCCTCGAAGAAAGAAGTGATATATCTAGTGAGTGTATGGCGCGAAGGAAGTTTGAAATTTGGCCCGACGACGTTTCGGAATGTGTCGAGACAGGAGATCAGCCGCGCCCTTTCATCATCCGTGACTCTGTATCCCTTATCGAGATGGTTATCTGAGAGTTCAAATCAGTCACTTCATCCATTAGAGGTTTGGGAAGAAGAAATAAAAACGTGAAAATTTTTTTTAGCATACTACTGTTGTTGCCGACATTTTCAGATGCCCTGCTTATCCCGGGAGCCGATGGCAGCCAGCTGTTAAAAGGCGTTCCTGGGCGAGAAGGGCCATGCCTGCCAACGGGGGTCGCCGCGCCAGTCCTAGATTCCTCCAGGGCAGGATCGACAAGTTCGTGATCTCGTTCCGGTGGGTGGAAGTATGGACTCCATTCAGCCGGTAGGCCGACACCGTCCAGGAAGTTTGCAAATTCTCTAAAGTGGTCATAGCCGTTGATGTCTTGGCCTATCAATTGAAACATTAGACGGCTGATGGGGACAGTTACTGGGATAGAGCCCCCAGTCCACAAAGGACATGAGCTAGTCACCCACCGTTTCCAAAGAGCTGCGGTGAAAGCAGGGCCTGTTGATACGACTGAGGCCCTTGTTCTCCGCCATTTGCGTTGCCACAGTCATGACTCTCAAACTGATTAATCTGGGCGTGTGTTTGTGGTTGTTGAATCGCCCAATGGTCCAAGCTCATACCTCCTCCCAGTGATACAACTGCTGCAGCAGCCTCAAGATCCGACCTTGTGGGATTAGGATCCACTCCGCCGGTCGGTGAGGGCGAGGGTCCGGATGGGTCGGAGGCGCCGTCAGCGTCATGCAAGGCGATGCGCTCATGACGGGTCAACAGGTCCCGACGTGTGAACGCCGCCCCGCATCTGCACAGGAAGGGTTTCTCTTTTGTGTCTATACACCCGATTCATGGTTAGCCAAGTCCTGAGATAGAATGCCGACTTGACGCGAGCATTCCCCATTCCCTAGATCAACCCACTGAGAGTGGAGAGGGAAAGTGGGGTTGGAGAGGTAAGACAAGCAGGAGGAAGACGGCGACATCAATCGATTGACAGGCGACCATCGGGGAAGTAGTCAACGTAATGGGGAGACACGAACGAGTTCGAACGTGGCGCTCCAGATGCTCGGTACGCTTGAAGCTTCTCCCACAATGAGGACATGAGCGAGGATTTCCTGCTCCACGCCGCCTACGTCCCCTAGAGTGGGATGTCTGGTGCATGGGGCCAATTCCATGGGTCTGCGGGACTGTCGCGCCGGCTGGAGCTGTCTCCATCGCCGACAATCACATAGGGTCCTCCAGCGATGATTGTGAGTTGTGGAGTCGTGGGATGGGAAGACAGTTGGAGGTTGGAGGTTGGAGAGATCAACTGCAGCTGATGTGGACGGAGTTGGAGAGAACTCAATGGGGTCTTTCCACCCCTGGCTGGAGAAACCAACATTATGTCTTATTGCAGCGTCTTATCGCTCTCCACTCAGACGGATCTTCGGCAGTTGGGGTGAACGAAAAGCTTTGCTAGTGTCGATTAGTGATACTAAGCTAGAAGAGGCAGGTGATGTGATGCACCGATAGGCCACCCCCTTTTGGGTTAGATTGTCTCATAACTCTCCTGTCTCGGCGAGGAGCCCCGAGAAGTTGTACTCCAAAGTTTACACCGGGTCTCCAACATTGGAGTTTGTTCTCCACCAAGTCACTAACTCCACACGTTTTCTGCAAAGCCTCCAGCGTTTTGGGGCATAGCGTAGACTAAAGTGCACATATGATAGGCAAGCAGGTTGGGGTAAATGTGGGAAGGCCAGGAGATCAAGGCTATTATGGTATTTACGGTAATGTGATCTAGGTTTCTGCATACCTGCATACGTACATGTACGAAGTAGAAGCCAGAGTTGCGATCCCTCTACCATTGGATAAAACGCTACACCAGGAAGAGCACGAGAAGGACGAGAACAGAAAAATCAAATTAAAACTAAAATCAAAAGATGGCTGGAGCCCTAGGGAGATTCCCAGGAGTTGCCTTCATCACCGGCGCGGGAGGGACAGGTGAATTACCCCCGAATATCTCGCAGCTTGGCCCTTTCAATATTGCAATCTATGCTTACCTGCCTTGTATTCCTTAGGAATTGGAGCTGCTGTGGCTAAGGCCTTCGCAACTTCAGGATGCTCGAGGTTTGCCATCACAGACATCAATGACGACTCTCTATCGCGAACCCGCGACGCGATTGTGGCTCTGAATCCCAAAGCGCAAGTAGTTCTCCGTGCCGGTGACGTTTCCGATGAGTCCTTTGTCGACTCTTTCATGGCCAACGTCTCCAGCACGTTCCGCCGCGTCGACTATGCCGTCAATTGCGCAGGCATCCTTGGGAATGACCTCCGCTCGACAGAGACACCAGTGAGCACGTTTGATGCCATCACCAGCGTTAACTACAGAGGAACTTGGCTGGCCTCCCGGGCAGCACTAGCGCAAATGCTGAAGCAGGAACCCCTTCCGGGGCATCCAAAACAGCGCGGAGCTATCGTCAATATCGCCAGCCAGCTCGGCATTGTCGCCCGTCCAGGCGCCGGTAAGTTGTACAAATTATCTACTCACTTCCGTCACAAGAGGGGATTCTAATAGACCCGCGATAGCTGCCTATTGTGCTTCCAAAGCTGCCATTATAAACATGACACGTTCTGATGCGATCGATTACTCGCGCGATGGCATCAGGGTGAACTGCGTCTGCCCAGGAGTGATAGAGACACCCATGACCACGGGGTCCGAGGAGCTGACAGCGCGGCTGAAACCTGCCATTGATATCGCGCCAATGCGGAGGATGGGAAAGCCAGAGGAGGTTGCGGATGCCGTCTTGTTCTTATGTTCGAGTCAGGCATCGTTTATTCAGGGGCACGCTCTGGTGGTAGATGGGGGATATACGATTAATTAAGTTCAATAAAGGCACAGCATATTAAAATCCGATCTGCATCGCTCCCGATTTAGCCACATCTACTGTGTGTTGGGTTCCCTTTTCTTCTCCCCTATTTTCGCCAGACAAGAAGTACAACTGTTGATGGTAGGTATGTTCATAAGCTGGCATTAAAGGAAGAAGACTATGATGATAGACTATGCTTAGATCAATGTAGCCTTTGGAACCAGGAATGGCAGATGAGACGGTATGTTCCTGCTTTTCAACAAGGCCCGGTACCTCCGTATCACGAGTATCTTGTATTTACCGAGCCTAGTGAATCTTGGGATGTCTATTGGATGTCTATTGTTTGAACACTATGTTGCTATGTTACTATGCAGAAGAGTTAAGTCCCAACATTATAATCGACAATACTGAAAGAAACCCTCCATGCACAGCCGCATTATCTCCCCTGCCTCGCTTCCTTGGTCTCCAGGATCTTAATTCCCATCGCCATTAACCACACAGTTAGTTTCACCATTTGTCACTGAGTGACCATTTGTCTTCGGTTCCAAGTGGCCGTTTTCACTCGAGACTCCAGTCTTCCAGTCAAAGTTGACCTCCCAAGCATGCCCTATTTGCAGAACTTTCTTGTCCTGCCAAAGCGCACCCACAATCTGCATCCCGACGGGCAAAAGAAGGCTGGCATCATCTTTCGCAGGGGCCCATCCGACAGGGATCGACAAGGCCGGGTGGCCCGTGACGTCGAATACAGCAGTGTTCGTCGTCAACCCAATGCTCGGCTCGAACGATGCCTTGGGCGGGGCGCGACATCCATGCCTTGGGGCGACGAAGGGAGTCGTAGGCATTACCAACACATCGAACTCAGAAAGGACGCGCTCGTAGGCATCACGTATCCGCCGACTTATGTTGACCGTCCGGCCGTACAGCCCCGGGAACTTATCGGCGAGATATAGCCCGTTGATGACAGTGTTCTTCGTCGACGGGAACAGGCGCGCAAATTTCTCCGTTGTCCAAGGCAGACGCGCCTGCTCAAATTCTGTGAGGTAGAGACCTCGTCTCCCGTGAGCCTTCCCTATGATTCCTAGGGCTCCTGAGATTCGCTGCTGTATCGTCCAAATCGCGGGGCCCTCGAGATGATCTGGCACAGAGACTTCTTCCACCATCGCACCTAGTTCCTCGAACTTTTTGATCGCGTCGCGCACGACGCCTTTGACGTCCGAGGTCACCACGCTCTGTTCAAATCCTTCGGCCAGGATGCCGATCCTAATGCCATTGAGCCTCGGAAGTACCCCTTCACTTGACTGAAGAGACTTGGTGAATCCAAAGGACCCGTGCTTTCCTGCACCCAACGACCGATCATCGATACCGTCATACCCGGCCATGGCATCTAGGCACCTAGCTACGTCTAATACTGAACGGGCTATAGGACCGGCGTGGTCGTCGATGGGGTCACCGCTTGTAATTCCAGTAAAGGGAATTAATCCGTGAGTTGGTTTGAGCCCGACACCTGGTTTGAAATATAGCTGTTAGTTTCCTGGACGCGGAGCTCTCTCAAGTAGATAAAAGCATAAGTGCTTTAAGTAGAAAAGGGAATAAAGATTTTCAACATACATCCACAAAGGGCCGACGGAACTCTGATACTCCCTCCCTGGTCAGTACCAATGGCGATGTCGGTAACCCCAGCAGCCACCAGCGCTGCACCCCCGGAAGTGCTTCCACCCGCTGAATACCCCTTCCCGTGAGGGTTCTCGACAGTTCCCTGAGCGCTCGTGAATGAGGCTGTAGAATTGCAAAAGTGCTCACAGGTCGACGTTCCAATGATATCCGCTCCAGCATCCAGCACACGCGTCACCACCGTGGCATCGGTAACTGGTGTCCATGGCTCGAACGCGTCACTGCCGTAGAACTGAGGCACGCCAGCCACGGCGATGCAATCTTTTATGCTGGCAGTTTTGCCCGCTAGATGCAGCACACTGTTCTTGCTGCTCTGTGAGCCCCGGATCAGGAATTTGTGCGCCCACGCCTCGCCGAATAACTGCTCTTCGCCGTGCGGTCGGCGGATATTTTCTCGTGGGTACCGTTGCTGGTCGGGGGTTGGTTGATAGTCGGGGAGACTCGAAATGTGCTCTGCGCAGTCGTGTACAGCGGCTAGAAGTTCGTAATAGTCATTGGATTCTTTGGGGTCAAGCTGTACGCCAAGGTGCTTCTCAAGAAGTGCTTCGGCGTCACCCTTTTTGACCGGGTTGTCTCTGAGAAGGAGTGATGTTAGAGGAGTACTGAGAATCGAATTGCATTCTTAGTGGGTGGCATTGTCATATGCAAACATACGGAGAGATGTCTTTGAAAAACACCGACATAGCGACTATCTTTGGAAAGGGAAAGATAGGAATCGGGTATAATGCCTCGGGAAGTGATTCTCTCTTGCCGATAAGAACTTGGGACTCTAGTGGTGGGAACCGCAAAAGGACTTCTTTCTTCGTGGACGCAACCTGAAAATGCACCCGGTCATACCTATACAATATTATTCAATCATAATAAGCAGAAGGTGCCTGCGGAGGTGATATTTGAAGGCATCTCGATGACAAATCTGATAGATCTTTAAGTGTATAATTCAGTATTGTTCTAAGATGCTTGACACTTTCAACAGTCAATTGGTAGATCGAATGGCAGCCGAGGCGAAGATACGCATTGCCGCCGGAGTTGGAGTCTAGCTCATGGAGACTAGTTCAATGACCCCGATATGGTGGATTTGGTGGAGTTGGGGGAGACGTGAGAGACGGAAATACCCCAACCTCTCGCCTCCACAGACCATATTGATAGGGTGACGTGACCTTGGGTATGATTGCTCCAACCCCCAACATTAAGAAATTCCTTAGGCAAACCACCGAATCCTGATTCCCGATTCTTTGGGCCGGCTGAATTGGGACAGCAATAGAGTTGGGGTATAGCGCGATACCAAATATGTAAATGGAAGGCAATGTAGGTAGTCTACAAGTAGGACTCAATCGAAATGATGGGTGGAGTGTAGCATGCATCTCATGTTATTATTTTAAATCTACGATTCAATGCTAAAGTTTGATGTCCTCAGCGTTGCAGAACATATCAAAGCAAGACAATGGCTTCGGAAATCAACCCGCAGTCCATGAAGGTTGCCCATCTCTGTGAAGTATGGCTTTTGGTCGCCTTTACCTGCCCACTGGAATAGAACACACCCTGACTGAAATAAAATAAATTTAGTACAACAAGCCATATGAGATACAGAGGAAGCCAATCCCAGACTTCACAAACCATGAACTGCTCATTCGCGTCTACGCTGCTGGCTTCTGCCACTCCGATCTCCAGGTCATCCAGGGCCAGTTCCCCACCACGCTTCCCATGGTCCCATCCCACGAGCCCTCCGGCGTCGTGGTTCGGGTAGGATCGCAATGTGCAGGCAGCTGGAAGCCAGGAGACCGCGTTGGCGTGCTCAATTTCAAGAATGCTTGCGGGCACTGCACCGGCTGTGGTCTGTCACGGCGGAAAAGCGGCGGGCTGGACCCGAGATTTTGCCAGAACCGAGAAATGGCAGGCTTCAGACATGACGGAGCCTTTGCGGAATATATGACGGCGGACCCTAGTACGACAGTGTTGCTTCCCGAGTCGATCCCCTTTGAGCAGGCGGCTCCATTGATGTGCGCAGGGGTAAGTTAAAGACACCAAAATCCGAATCTCCTTGGTGATAAGTTGACGATAACTACGTGAGCCTGAAATGTGAAAGACTACACACTAAACTTATGGCTTCAGGCCACGGTCTGGGGGGCTCTTGAGAAAGCCACCTCTGGTTTAGAACCTGGAGATGCCGTGGGCATTGTGGGAATAGGCGGACTGGGCCACTTAGGTATTCAATTCGCCAAAGCATTGGGCTACCGGGTTGTGGCTATTGACAGCAGGGAGGCAGGGAGGCAGCTCGCAACCGAGGTATCAAATTCCAAATTGGTACCGGACCTGATTGTCGACTCGATGGTCGACGAGGCCACTGCCAAAATCCAGCAGTTCACAGATGGTGAAGGGCTCGCTGCTGTTGTTGTCTGCACAGACTCGCTTGCTGCGAATTCCTGGGCATTGACACTACTGAGGATTCAAGGCGTACTAGTTGTCCTAGGCCTTCCACCTGAGGGATGGCATTTTGACTCTGAAATCATAGCCTTCAGGGAGCTGGTGATATGGGGAAGCTATGTTGCGGATACTGAGTCTACCAAGCGCATGATGGAAGTTGTTGATAATCACAACGTTCGGTCTCATGTTACTATAGTCGCGTTTGATGAGATCCCCAGGATTGTGGAGGCTTACCAGGATCCATCATTCAAAGGGAGACTGGTTGTTCAGATATCAAAGTAACCTCTCAATAGAGCTCATGAACTAATTTCATCGGCGTCTTGCCATCCTGACCATGGCTTCGCGTACATTTGCCCTTCATCCGCTTTGATATTAATAGTCCAATTGCCGAGTCAAACCCGCGGGACGCGTATCATCGATCACAATTCCCCGCAGATGCTCACGCGAGTTGATGGAGCTTCAGCGTCAGTTTCGTAAATACCCCGAAAGCTTGTATCTAAGTGCCCCAAAGTTTTCTTATCTAAATGCTCCAACATAACTCCAAAGCCTCTTATTCCAGATCGGGCAGAGCACAGCCCCAACTCCAGTAGTACATTCCATTTCTCCACCTGTATTTACTAGTTCTATGCACCCGATAAATTTATCAAACTCCAAGTCAGACGACGAAGTCGGGGTCAAGGAACCAAACTCCCATCATGTGACTGGTTAGGGAGGGGTCGCTGGAGAAGATAACTATGGTCCGCGATTGTAGCTATTCCGGCATCAATTGATCTCTATATCTCAACTTTATCCCATATCATTCACGATCCGATTCTCTTTGTGGCATCGTTTAGAGTTGAGCCTCCTTTTGGGCAAAAGAAAAGAAAAAGAGAAAGAGAGGAAAACAAATCAGGAAGATCTGACGTCATGGGCAAGAAGCGCGTTCTCATCGGTTATGGTGTCGACGTCGACGCCGTCTCAGGCTGGCTTGGCTCTTATGGCGGGGAGGACTCATCAAATGACATTAGCAGAGGTAAGGGTAGCCCGAAACTCGACTCTGTCGCGGTCGTCAGCCCTAGGCATATCGGCAACGCAGGTAAGTATGAAACCATAGCTAATTGTTGGATTTGAAACAGGCCTCTTTGCTGGAACGGTTGGTGTGCGTAGAATGCTCAAGCTGTTCGCCAAGTACGACATAAAGACCACTTGGTTCATCCCTGGCCACAGTCTCGAGACATTCCCCGAGGAGATGGCCGCGGTGCGAGACGCTGGACATGAGATTGGACTTCATGGTTACTCTCATGAGAACCCGACGGACATGTCGCTCGAGCAGCAACGGGATGTGCTGGACAAGACGTACAAGATGCTTACTGACTTTGTCGGTAAGCCGCCGCGTGGTAGTGTGGCGCCATGGTAGGTTCTCATTGTTCATACTGCAACATTTCGATGTCCTTCAAGAACCAAAGAGAGCTGGACCGTGGACATGGCGGGACATCGCATGTTGGGCTAACGGCATCTCGGAAACAGGTGGGAGACCAGCAAGGCGGGCGCTCAGCTCCTCCTCGATTACGGCATCCAATACGATCATAGCATGAGCCACCACGACTGCCAGGCGTATTATCTCCGGACAGGCGACTCGTGGACCAATATCGATTACACCAAGAAGGCGGAGGAATGGATGAAGCCCTTGGTGAAGGGTCAGGAAACTGGCCTTGTAGAGATTCCGGCCAACTGGTACCTGGACGATCTACCGCCCATGATGTTCATCAAGTCCGCGCCAAATAGCCACGGATTTGTAAATCCTCGGGACATTGAGGATCTCTGGCGAGATCAATTCGATTACTATTACCGCGAGTATGACGAGTTTATCTTCCCCATTACAGTGCATCCGGATGTTTCTGGCCGACCGCAGGTGCTCCTCATGCACGAGAGGTAGGCACCCCCCATGTGCCCTTCGCCCTATATTTTTAAGATTGGGTATTGCTTCGGATGGGTGTTTACTAACTCTGAGTAATGACGTTTTAGACTTATCGAATATTTCAAGAAACATGAGGGCGTAGAGTTCGTCACAATGGAGGAGATGGCCGCAGAGTTCAGGAAGAAGAACGATCCAGCGCCAGGAGCAGTGTTGCCCGCGACACCGGGGGCCATCCTCAGGTGAGGCAAGCAGGTAGTCTGTCATTGCACCTAACTAGCACTTCGGATAGTGAATGTATCATGATTAAGTTTGTAAAACATGATTCGATTTGAAGCAATTTAGCTCTGTACTATATTCCATCCAAACCTAGAACCCGAATCGTTTTACCGAATGTGAGATTGTGAGTGTACTGCTGTCTCGAGCATTGATGTTGACTCCATAAACGGAGGTATGTTAGGAGTGGGTCCCAGATAATTGCACCTTATCAATGACATGAGGAATAACGTTAAGAGTTGGGAAGCTGAGCTATGTTGATGCAGCATCTGAAAGCCACTCCCCGCCCGTCCTGTTATCGACAAAGACCTCAAACGATAACCCTGCCGAGGTTACTTCAGCGAGGGCCCGTGCTAGTCTGAAGTTCTATGCAGTCATTCATCCAGGAACGGAACGTCCAGTTCAATATCTTGGAGACTAGATTGCTTGTTGGGGGCATTGGCGCCATACTTTGGGGTAAATAGATATCATCGAGTACCTTATCGCCAATCTAACCTCAACCTCCTGTATCATGGAGAAACTTACCCCAAACTCGATCCACCGTTCGTCCATTTACCTGGCATCCTTAGCGTCAATAACTAATCTTTAACTTACCCCGACTCAAAAGCCTTGTTCTACCCCAGACCCACACCCCACACAACCACGACAGGTTCGGACCCAGCAACTGGGTAAGATCAAGGATTCTTCTCCTCTTCTGTGCAAAATGCGGTGTCGCGTGGCGTGAGATGCATCGTGGTGCATGGGATGGCTTATCTGGGGTAACATCTAGACTCAGATAATAGGATCCTGCCTGGATTAGTGTTTTCTTAGCTACTTATTCTCTCGTTGTCAACCCAGTCCTTAGATTCCCATGATGTTCGAAGGATAAGGATATAAGGACAACACGAGAAGCTGCTTCTTTCATTTTTCAGACCTCTATCCAACCCACTCCAAACCAGATAGGTCCTCTCTCTCGACAAGAAACAATTTCTGTCTGATATCCCATCATGGCGCACAACACATCGGAAAAGGGCGATGCGATAACTCCGACGAATGATCGAAGCAGTGGCAGCGGCGTCGACATCGGGAAGGTGGAGAACGCGGATGATTCCTTTGAGGTGTTCAAGAAGCAGGATGGCGTTGTCGACTTTCGCACCGTCGGCTGGATTCACGCCTCCGTCATCTTTCTCAAGGGTAAGCTTGAAGTCGATTTCCAATGTTGCAGCGTTCTTTCACAATGGCAGGGAGCCTAATATGAGATCGATAGTCATCTTTGCCACGGGTGTTCTGACCATCCCTTCCGCCATGTACGTGCTGGGCGCCCTTCCCGGTGCCCTCAACGTTCTAGGCTGGCAGTTCCTCAACACCTACTGTGCCATCATCCAAGGAAACTTCCGAAACTCCCATGCAGGCTGCCACTCCATTGCTGACATGGCCAATGTTGTCGGTGGACTCTGGCTGAAAGAGGTCGTTGGAGTGTTCTTCCTCGTCACATATGCAATTGTAGGCGCGTCTGGCATCTTCGGCGCCTCCGTTGGCCTCAACGCCCTGTCCAACCACGCCATTTGCACGAACTACTTCATGCTCGTCGCCACTGTTGCGGTGTTCATCCTGGCTAGCGCGCGCAAGTTTGAGAAAATTGCGTGGCTGACGTGGGCTGGGTTCCTGTCTGTGTTCATTGCCGTCTTTATTGTTGTGTAAGTGCCTTATTTCACGGCGTCTTAGCCTTTCGCCGCACATGGCCGTTGTTGCTAATGTACGTCCTCTTCGACAGCGTCGGTGTTACTCAACTAGCTCGGCCCGCGGCGGCTCCCCAAGAGGGTGATTTCGACCTGGGCTATCATGTCATCGGCCATCCCTCTTTCGTCGCCGGCATCACGTCCGTGGCTACGATTTTCTGCTCCGGCGCCGGCACCTCGGCCTTCCTTCCCGTAATCTCCGAGATGAAGAAGCCGCGCGACTACAACAAGGCCGTGTACGTTTGCATGGGTATCGTGACAGCTTCCTACCTTAGCTTCAGTCTGGTCGTGTACCGATACTGCGGCCAGTGGGTAGCCTCTCCTTCTCTTGGAAGCGCTGGCTATGTGGTCAAGAAGGTTGCCTATGGCATTGGTCTCATCGGTCTCCTTGTTAGCGCCTGTCTCTACATTCATGTGGCTGCCAAGTACCTCTTCGTCCGTATCCTGCGCAACTCTAAGCACCTCCAATCCAACTCCATTGTGCACTGGTCGGTCTGGCTCTCTTGCACTCTCGGGATGTCCATCGTGGCGTTCCTCCTCGCCTCTGGTATCCCCATCTTCAATTACCTCCTCGCCCTTGCCGGAAGCCTTACGTTCTCTCCTCTCGCCCTGGGGCTGCCTGGGTATCTTTGGATCTATGACCATGGTCACTACCGCAAGGGAGGATTCCTCAAGGCTACTGCCTACTGGCTCAACTGGCTCATGATCCTCCTGTCCGTCTTCCTAATGATCGGCGGAACATACGGCGTCATCCAGCAGGTTATTGATGCGTACGCAAATGGCGAGATTAGCTCGGCCTTCTCCTGCGCAGATAATAGCAATTCTTCATAATTGAGGGATGCAGTCGGAATACGGACGGCAATAGGCTGTAACATAATTTTCTATATTTGCTTCGTCTCAACTCTAGTTAGTTTTCAAGTTTTGTTACAACGATTATGAAGACCACGCACAGGGTCGTTTGTTTAAAAGATAGCAGAATAGTATCGGGCACCGATGATACTCTAATGTCCTCGAATACCTTTACGCAGATCTCCCCCTTAAGTAAGGAGAGGAACTAGGTTTTAACTTCTCGTAGGGTGAAACTGGGGCCATTAGTTAGAGGTGATTAAATTATTTTCATTTTCCTTTATCCTTCCAACCGCCTTCCTTAGGAAAAGGGTCCCAATGTGGTAGGCCCTCCCTCCTGGGTGGGACATGACTGGAACCGTGCTCAACAAGTCACCGTGTCGTGCTCCACGGGAAGTAAGAGTGCAACATCTCTCCTCAGTTACAGAAAGAGATATTCCTGTTGGAATCCTTTCTTCTAAGAAGCTAACAGCTTGGTTTCGTCGAAGAGTAAGTTATAAATCACTCCGCACCCTTTCACTTAATATAAACACGGCATTTTCATAAAGAAGAATTACGAAGCAGCCTTGAATCAGTGATTTGGCCTCGCTATAGCTTATACATCCCTACTAATAACTAGAAGTCGCGAATACGAATAACGGCGAATAGACATACAAACCGTAAACAAGAGCCACACAGGAAATCTGGAACTGTATGGTCCCGAACCAGAATCCCCTTTACGTCTCTAATGCCTATAATCAGGACACACACACTCTAGTGATAAAATATCTCCAGTTTGAAGTTGACGGATTAGATGATGGTTAGTGCATATGAGAGGTTGTGGAAAGTGGTGGTGTTATGGAAAGGTGGTGAGAGCCATCGCGTGAGGAAATGATGGATGGATGATATACAACTGTGGGTGATAAGGATTGTGTTCTGTGATAACTTTAAGATACGATATGTATAATGAATCTAACCCAGCCTAGCTCTACTTTTACGAGGTTGTTAAAAATGCCTGTAGGAAATGGTTAGAACTTAAGTCCTGATAAACTGTTCTGTAGTCTCGGAGGAAGTTCAGGTTATAAAAGATGGGGTTTAATCCCAGGGGAGGCCCCTTAAGAAGGGGGTGGGTTTCCAAAAAAGTCAAGCGTATGGCATGTGGCGCAGTGCATCTGGTTTCCTAAGCTTTTGGAGTCATCACTACGCTAAGCGCGAGCGAGTTAATATCATCAGGTCCGTCAAGTTTACAAAGCGTCTCGACTCTAAATGAGAGTGTATAAACACCTATTATTATTGTTCTCCCGTCTTGGCCTTTTCTCGAACTTTTCTCGACATATGGAGTCCATGCTGTTGTCCACAACGGACTCAGTCTTCCGAAACCAATTCACACAGGATATCCACCATTTCTCTCGTTTTCGCCACAAACGGAGTGTGCCCAGTCTCAACGGTGAATTCGCCCAGGGGTCCGCTGAACGGAATGGGCCTACCTGCTGAGCTCGAAAAACTCCTCGCTTGCTCCACCATGAACTGCTGGATACGGAGCTGAATGGCCCGATCGAGTGTAGTGTAAATGTACGTCGAAGGAAACCATTGCCATCCGGCTCGAGTAACTGGAGAGGCGAAGCTAGCTATCGGCTGCTTGCCAAGTGCGGCCGCACACTCGGACTTCCCTGGCTCGGGGATGTCGTGGTAAAAGATCTCTGTTGCACGCTCATTTACGGTATAATATCCACTCTCCTGTATCGAAACAAGTGTCTTGTTAGTTTTCTAAATGAGTGCCGCCTAAGATCGGGAAGCTAGACCTACATGGTCAAATTCCACATACTCAGCAGGTGGCAGCGGACCCGGAGCATCCTTGGCCACGTCAAGGAGATTCTGCCCTTCCAACGGAACATGGGCCGTAACGTACACAAGCCGTCGTATCTTCCCCGGATATTTGTCTGCATCCTGCGCTATGACACCAGACGCCTCGGTTCCGACCATGCCACCGTAAGAGTGCATCACCAATACGACATCGGTTCCCTGGCGTAGAAGCTCCTCGACAGTGGCTCTAGCTGCGTCGACATCGGGCTGGAATGAATTTGCGGCGGGAGAAGAATTGACGCACTTCGGGGTCACTGCTCGTGAGAAATGACCCGCCTTACGGAGGCCTTCGATGAGCAGTTTGAAGTGTACTGGGAGGTGCCAAGCACCGGGTACAAGAACGAATTCCAGCGGCATCGTGGGGTTAAGGTGGACTTAGCTTTAGAGGTTAGTGACAGTTCGGAGTGTGGGATCAACATGGGAGAGAATGGGAAGGATACAATGTATGTATCCGACAGATTTATATAGTCAGGGTAATAAGGCACGCACTGCTCGCAAAGGCCTCACAGCTCGATAGTTTAGCATTGTGTATATCCCAATTAGTGGTTCATTGTCGTCGAGGCAGCGGTGAAAGCTAGCGCTCACGTAAGACTGTAGTCGTATGAACGAGCTTGTGGTCCGGGTTGGGTTAGTCAATACTTACTGCAAGACGCTGGAACTGTTGGGTCATCTTTTAGTACCTGATAGGCTCGGAATTACTTCGTAGTGTGCGATGTATTCCAATTTCCGCCTTTGATCGAGTTCACCAATTCGGCCCTACTGCATCCGGGGTTAAGGCTGGATTCTCGGAGTTCCATGGGCTTGCTTAAGGCCTGCGTTGGGTATGAATGATTACAATCAATGAGGGGAATTGTACTTTGACCGCCAAGTTACAAGTTACGGGTATAAGGACAGCAACGGATGTCGACATCTATCCCCAGGCCTCTCTGCGTTCGTCTCCTTGACTTTCTTCTATTTCTTTACCTTAGTCTCTGATATAAAAATCTATATGACGAAAATGCCTCTTCGGATTAGGAGAACACAATCAAGGCGCAATTTCTACACCGCAGTGAGTTTGATGGCTGATATTCGAGGTTTTTTTTTTTTTTTTTTTTTTTTTTCTCTCAGCCCCGCACCCTAATCCATTCTCGTCATTATAGGGGCTCGAACACGGCCTCCAAACCGATAGATAAGCATCTAATAATCATGCAGAAACTACTTCGCAGGTAAGGAACTTCCCGCGACAACCCACTCCTCCCGTTCAACCGGCCAATCAACTGGCGACAGCAACTCTATTCCAAATGAGTCTCTCTACTCCTCGCCCATCATTAGTTCGGGTACCTTCAGTTTTAACATCATGGATGGTTATGTACCACGGTTTTCGTGCTGCAGAAAAATTGGCGCATTCCCCGATGGTTAAACTATCTTCTTTCTTCCCCTCTTCATCACGACGTCTTTCATACTTAAACCACAAGCCAACCACAGCACATCCTCACGAGGAATCAAGCTAATCTACCTTTCTGGACTACAAAAAATACTCTGGTCGTCGCTTACTTGTTCCATAATGACTTCCTTTCGTGTTTGGCATATTAGTGGTGCTAATGTGGGTCTCGGCCTGCAGCTTGCGCTCAAGGCCCTCCACGAAGGAGACAAAGTCATTGCTGCCGTCCGGTCCCCGGATAAGGTGCCCGAAAGCCTGAAAGTACCTGCTGTCAAGGTCTTGCAGTTCGACCTCTCGTGGTCACAAGAGAGGATGAATGAATACGCTAAGGTGGCATTCGACTCGTTTGGCAAAATCGATGTCCTGGTTAACAACGCCGGATATGCCTATATGGGTGCTATCGAAGAAACAGAGTAGGCTTTATTTTCTAATCAACTTATCTGATTATGAGCCGCCCTCTTGGATGGATGATACTAAGTAAGCCCGCTGGCTGAATACAGGGATTCTGCTGTAAAGCAGCAATTCGACACCAACGTCTTCGCCATGCTCCGTATCATCCGAGCTATGCTGCCCCGCTTGCGTGCCCAGGGAAGTGGCTACATCATGAACCTCTCTTCCATCGGCGGCTTTCGCGGCGTCCAGTCTAACGGTGTTTACTGCGCTACAAAATTCGCCGTCGAGGCAGTAACACAGGCCCTTTCTGTCGAGGTCGCTCCGTTCGGACTCCACTGTGTTATCGTGGAGCCTGGCTATTTCCGCACCTCCTTTTTATCCAACCCTGCCTCCGGTGCGAATGTAGCTGCGCCCTTGGCTGCTTATGAGGGCACCCCTGCTCACGAAGCGAGAAAGAACTTCGAGAAATACAATGGTCGGCAGCCCGGAGATCCGGTTCAAGGAGCGGCCCGCATGTGGGAGTATGTCGCTGGCGAAGGTTTGTTCAGCGGCAAGAAAAAGCTCTTGAGGCTTCCGCTGGGAACCGATTGTGGTACGGCTATGCGGAAGCATAGCGCGGATCTTGCTGAGACGGCTGACCACTACGAAGATATCTGGAAGAGCACTGACTTCCCAAGTGGCTCCTGATTCAGTCTTATAGTCTTTGGAACCATATTGAACATGAACATGATGAATTGTTTCCATAATGAGACTAAATTTGAATATCATGGTAGCTTTTGGATGCAGCATTCCAGTTAGAGCCCGCGTACGAGGATTCGCCAAAGGGCGTGCTGGGCCGTTTTCAAGAAAATACTGCCGTGCTTCACGGTCTATAACCTTCACATATTGCGATTTTTACGGGTGTAGTGTATCCTGCTGTCCTCCTACTAACCGGAATGTCCTGGTAATGGGCAGCTTATAATTTTTTATGTTTTACTAGAAAAATCGATTAAAGTTTTTCAGATCCGTTAATTATAAATTCAAAAGATAATTTAATTAAATTTACACCCCACAAGTAGAAGTTGAGCATCGCCACTTAAGGTATGCCTTGAGCCAGTTTCAGGGAACTCCCTGAGTATACCCTGAGCTGCCCTAAGCCGTACCTAAGCTACATGTGGAGAGGGCTTGATAAGGTCAACTAGCCTAATAAGGAAGTGTCGAGGGGAAGCGATGCGACAAACAACAGTTGAAATTCAACGCTGGAATAGATTGTTAGGCCTTGCCTACTGTGCCCGCGGCAGCGCGCACCTCTGCACGCCTTCGGAGTCTGAGGAGATGCACTATGGCAGCACAGGCAAGTATCACGCCCAGGAACTCCAAAACAGCCTGCACAACAGGGAATCCGTTCACCGTGGTCCGGTAGCCCCTAAGGAAACCGTCGGGGATGAGGATTGATTGGACAATATCAAGCGAAGTGTATGAAGCGACGAACGCGTCCCAGCGGTCCATGTCGATTGTCACGGACCAATTTCGCAGTACAAAGTGGGTCGACACGATGACGCGGAAGAGAGAATACAGGAACAGGCCGGCTGAGGCGAGGAGGAGCAGGATCTAGGGTTAATAAAAGTTAGTAGCAGCGCAAGACAAACGTGCCGGTTGGAATGTGAAACGTGGGCTTACGGTTTCTCGTATCGGATGCTGGTTCTTTCTTATCCACGCGAAGCAGGAAAGCAGGCCGAGATAGAGCGCCATGAATAAGGAAAGGAAATCCATGGCAACCCCGATCTTGACTTGATTGCCCCTGTCACGGAAGTACGCCGCACCACCAATGCTAAACATCTTTCTGGCGATGTAAAACGGGCTTAAGCCACTGCCATCAGCCGCTGTCTTGAGTTCCTCGACCTGGTTTGCTGTCAACGTGACACCAAAATCACGGTCGCCCACGAGCCAGTAACCCTCTTCCTTGTAAGCATGCGAGGCGGCGGCAGAGACGACAAAATCAAAGCTGAGATATGCGATGCTCAGAATTGCGTACATGGCTAACAGGGGCCAAAAGATAAACCCGAACAGCTTCTTCGTGTGGAGCGCGGCGAAAACGGCGGCGAACAAGAACACGGCGCCAAGGCGTTGGAGAAGGACCACGACGGAGGTTTCGTATCGATACCCAACAGGTATGTCATTTTCTCCGATAAGCAGGCCGAAACGGACACAGAGAAAAATGAAGCTCGCGAGAAACAGGGAGATTGCCCCCTGAAGCAATCGCGCCTTCAATGCAGGTTTCAGAGTAAGAAGAAGTAGGAGTATTAGGACGATGGCCCAGATGATGTACATGACAAGCTGCCCATAGAGCTCGCTGTTCGAATACAAGCTCACGTACGAGTGGCCGTAGAGTTCCGTGATTGTGAAGTGGCATGGGTTGTCGCCGTATCGACAGGTCGAAGAGGAAGACCCACTGCCATTCGAGCCGCCGCCGCGACCGCCACCACGTCCTCGAGCCATGACGAGATGCGTTCAATTGTAAAACTGGAGAAGCCAGAAACGATGTTTGAGACGTATTGGGTGGCTCTCGGTCTGGGAGTGATCAACCCAAGTTTGACGGGTTAATTAGAAGCGAAGGATCAACGGCCGCGGTTGTCAAGTCGGAGAGTGAAGAACACGCGCCAGCCCCAGGTAAAATTACCTTCATACAGATTTAGATGATTAGGGGATTCGGTTGTTGCCGACTTAGTATCCCGCGAGCCTAATTATAGATTCATTCCAGCCCTATGTCAAAAAATCTACGAGCCGGTAGTTGCCCATATAAGCTGCACCAAAAGTCGGCCTAACTTCATCCCGGAGAGATGAAGATATCGCCAGTGATTGGCTTGCACAGCCCAACGCACTCCTACCATACTCTAAGCGACCCCAAAAATGAGATTTGATGTGCTGATCAGCCCAGTTTGCAGGGTTCCCCGAGCAAGCGGACAAATGATAATCTCCTCACCACCTCGGAAAACAGCCAGTCCCAAACTTGTTTTTCTTGAGGTGTCAAGAGGATCTTCGGGTCACATTTGTGCGGGACTCGGAATCAAACGAATCAACTTTGTTTATTACTTGAAGGAAAAGAAAGAAAGGAAATGCGCAGAAAACAGCCCCCTCTGGTATTATCCAATTGAATAAAAATATGGAGGCGAGAAGTCGCTCCTCACCTGATATGGTTGAGGACTATGAGAAGTTGCTACTGAATCGTAACAGTTCGTCTCCCCGGAGTAATATATCTCCCAGCCAAGTATCCAGCTCCAACTCGTCGGTATATTTCCTTTCCTTCGAGGTCCTCAGTCCCAGTTGTTGCCACCACTAGGAAATAATGCAATTTATCCTCCCTCGCCTTCCTCCCCTTCTCCCTGCCTAAAACTATGCACTTCTTCGCAAGGGACAACGAATGCTCAGGGGAATCCAGAACAATCGTACCAAGGCCATTGAGATCCAGCAGGGCGCTGAAGTCTTGCACTTTGGCAGTCAACATTATTGCGGTCTCGCCCATGGACTTGATCGCTCCACTGATGCCGTTCCTCCTATCCGGCGACCATGGAGACTGCATTTCCTCCCAATCCATCCCACCGAAGGACGGATCAATGTAGTCTATGCCACCATTGTATGCCATCCATGACCACGACGGGATTGTAATTCCAGAACCTGGATCGTACTCTATACGAGACAGCGTGTTCGAGTCGGAGCCCCGACACCAGAGCAGGCTTCGTCGTAGGAGTCCCTGATCACGAGGACTTTCATTCCCTCCATCAAAGACGCCAAACCCGCCGTGGACATTAAGAGCTGCCAGGATACGCTCCTGGAGGCCATCTATTGCCAAAGCTCGATCGGTAGGGTTGGTGAGACCCAGGCGCGAGTATTTTCGGTATAGATCCTGGTAACGAAGGATCTTCTCTCCCTGGTCTGCCTTCATTATCATTCGGGGGAAGTTCGGGTCCCCGAGGAAGGCGGAAAGATTACTTCTCAGAGTGAAAGACAAGAGGTTAGTCAAGTTATTCAATCTCTTCCCAAACACGAATACGTACTTCCGCATTTTAGTCATGGTTTCACAGCGCACGCCATCGCCGCATTCGAAATATGTCTGGTAGTCTGTGAAGTACACAGTCCGGCGAGCGAGCGCGTGTTCCTGTAGAACCCAACCTCTTCTATTCAAGGGGCCGTCAAGCACATGATGACTGAAGTCATCAATGGTCTCACAGATGTAAAACGGTGGCGAGTCGGGCTCCTCGCGCATGATGATAGTATCTCGTTCTTTCCGGTCATGTAAAAATCCAGCATAATGGCCTGGTGACCGGCTGGGGGCCAGAACGCAGTATGCGCCGCTGTAAACCTTCTCCATAAGCTTGGCTTCCTGGTTGAAATCGCCGTCGGGGCCTTGAATGATACAGAGACAGTCGATCCAGAGATATGGGAGCCCGAGTGCACGTGCTACTAGGACGGCATCTCGAAAAGTAGCAGGGAGGCTGCCTAGGCATATACCTTGGATGTGATCTTTCAGATTCTTGGTCGTGGTGCAGAAATGAGGAGGCCCCCCCCCCCATTGATGGGACAGGGCTATCCATTCTCCGCTATCGCCGGGACGGGTTTCAACGAGATAGACCTTCCCTTGTCCATTTCCCCCTATAGAAAGCAGTCGAGTTGGCAGCCTCCTGTCTGAAACCGAAAAGGTTCCTCTAGGGGCTGGAGCGCAACCTTTGTGGACAGAGTCGCAATGTTTCAGTCAGTGCCGGATAATTTTGAAGTATGTCTCACTATCACTGTTTGGAAGCTTCGGGAATCCGACCGGGAGGTCATTGCCCATCTTAGTGCTTAGGTCTGGGTCTCGATAATTGCGGTCAGAAAGAGCCATTTCCGAGATTTAGCCTCTCCATCTTCCATGCGGAGTTTCCCCCTTCCAGTAGCAACGAGGATTATCACACTCACCGGGACTTCTGAAGATGTCCAGGGCAGGACGTCCGCTGTCATCCATTACGAGTGATGCCCAATTCTTCGAAATAGGACAGTTGGTCTCTTCGGGCTCTTTGAAGGACCTCGCTGTTCCCAAGTTCTCCAGAGCAACCCGCAAAGACCATAAGTTTCTGATTTGGCGGTCTTTGACAAGTCAGCGAGCCGGTATGGGATTTGCAAGCCCGGGTTCCAGAGATCACCGTGGAATCTCTGGCACGTTGTACAAAGTTGCAGTGACGGGCCAACGTCCAACAGTTTCTGAGATTTGAAATCGGTAGAGGAGGACAGAACTTGGGCGAGCTCGTCGTCGACGAAGAGGTCCCAATCATTATCAAGCTGGTATCTCGCGATGTCGATATGTAAGCGCGATTGTGTCTTGTTGTGAGTAAAATAGATAAAAGAAGAGTGATTACCAACTTTCTATATTGAAAGAATGAGATTAATGAACCAGGGGCTTCTGGTGGTGGAAGGGAAGGAGGATCTTTCGTCCTGTACTTACAGTCTAGTACAGCCTTTAGCACCTGGCGAGGGATCAACGAATTCTTAGCTTCAAGGGCTGTATCGCACTTACACGCTAGAGCCATCACATTGTCACTAGGCGAACCAAACACAGCATGCGCGGAGCGGGGCCGGCTTGCTGTTCACTCACGCCCTAACGCAGCCCGTCAAGACGTTTAGAGTTAGTCTTGCTTGCAATGTCACGTTTCCCACCGAGCGAGTCCCTGAAATGAGATGGCCTAGTTTACTCACATACAACGAATTCGTTAGTTGGAAACTGGGCTTAAACGTCTGAGAGTCCTCCGCACGAATCCTGATTTATCCTTAATAACGTCGAGAGTTCGCATTCGACCGATGCTATCATCTAGACTCATCTAGTGGACAGGTTCCTTCCCAGTGATCTTGTTACGAATGCTTCCAGTTGCTATCCTGAGGGCTGTTAGCAAAAATGCCTCCACGAGGCCCAAAATATACTACAGACTTCGTGAATAGTTACCAATTCTATTTATTTACTGCTATAACTCTTCTGGCTTGCAGAGCACCGCCATTTGTCTAAACCAATTTCGGCTGTTGTTGTCTAAATGTTCAAGGACGTCTGACATAGCCATGTGAAGCCGCCATGTAGGAGCCAGGACGACCTCGAAGAGGTCGATAACAAACGTTTTCCGGGCTGTCGCTACAATCGATGACCGCAGGGCTTTCGAAATTATAACCAAGGTTCAGGGCGGGAAACAGATGAAAATAAACCAGACTCCGCTATCGGAAAGCCACCCTCTGATTCTTAACTCCAGTTCAACAACGCTCACGAAGCAGGGGCCCCAAGTTCTACCGTGAGAATGAATCTCGCTGGGCGGCTGGTACTGGCTTCTAGACCACCACGGCTTCCTCCGCCATACCATACCCTCCGCCCCCAGGAGTCCCTAAACAGAACGTCCGTTAGCTTCCGCCAATACTTCTTCCTAGCACAAGCTCGACAGAAACATGGGCACACTCACTGATAATTATTCGATCCCCCTTCCTCATGTTAACCGTATTTCGCCCACCCAGCATAATCTCCCGCGTGCCGTACTCATCATGACGAACCCAGATATTCTGCCCCCTCGCGCCTGGCTCGCCGCCCTTGATCCCTGGCGGGGGAATCGTCCGCCGCTCGCTTAGAACCGAAACCTCGACGTCGCGTCGGAACTCGATGTCCCGGATGCAACCGTCGCCTCCGGGGTACTTGCCGCGACCTCCGGAACCTCGGCGGATGGAGAACTCATGTAGGATACACGGGTAGCGTTTCTCGAGGGACTCTGGGTCTGTGATTCGGGTGTTGGTCATGTGAACGTGTACGCCGGATTGGCCTACCCAACTGGGTCCAGCACCAGAACCGCCGGCGATGGTCTAGATGGGTTAGTATACTTGTTTGAAGCCGGACGTGTGAGCGCCAGTACTTGGAGTGTTACCTCATAGTAGCCGAAGCCTGGCCTGGCTTTCCCGTCGATAACCTCGCCTCCGTAGCCGAAAGTTAGGTTGTTGCAAGTACCCTGGCTGGCAGCTGCGGCCTGGAAAGCCTGCAACACGAGATCCGTGACCCGTTGCGACGTGTCGGTGTTGCCTCCGACCGTGGCTGCTCCAGCTGAGGGAGACAAGAAAGTTCCATCCGGGAGGATAACCTCGATCGGCGCTAGACACCCTTGGTTAAGTGGTATGTCCTCGTCAACGAGCGAGCGAAGCACGTAAATAATAGCGCTGAAGGTGATGGCTCGCGGCGCGTTGAGGTTGCCGTAGAGTTCGCCCGAGGTCCCGGTGAAATCGAACGTTGCGGAGCCCTTGTCGCGGTTAATGTGGATTTTTAGGCACATCACGGAGCCGTCGTCGAGGTAATCCACAGCCTCTAAGGGCAAGCCGCCGAATTTTTCGTGTACTTTGCGAAGGAGGTTTCGAACAACTTTCTCCGCATTGGCTTGGATGCCGTTCATGTATTTCTAGACGGCTGGTCAGCATTGCACATCTGAAGCTTAGCGCGGTTACTCACCTGGACTGTGCTCAAACCGTATTCGCGGATGCACTCCTGAATCAACCTGATCCCCTTTAGGTTCGCGGCTACCTGCGCCTTCAAGTCGCTAACATTGTCATTCCAGGTCCTGGTACCGGTACAACCAGGATACCGAGCGGGCTTGTGAAGCATGATCTCCCTCAACTCCTCCTCGTTGAACCTGCCTTGATCCACGAGCTTGAATGATGTGAACGAGGCGCCCTCTTGCCATATCTCCTTGGAGTGGGGCGGCATCGAACCAGCAGCGACGCCCCCTATATCAGCGTGGTGGGCACGGGACGCTGTCCAAAATAGCACCTCGTTTGAGTCTTCGTCGATGACCGGGGTTATGACGGTGATGTCAGGGAGATGAGAGCCTCCCGCAACTGGATGGTTCGACACAAGAACGTCGCCGGGGCGCAGTGTATTCCCCCATTTCTCGGCCTGGTAGCGGACAGCGAAGCTCATCGCGCCGAGATGGCAGGGGATATGCGGCGCATTAGCGACGAGCTCTCCCGTGGGGGAGAAGAGGGCACAGGAATAATCCAGTCGCTCTTTGATATTGATTGAGACGGAGGTTTTTTGCAGCGAGCGTCCCATTTGTTCGGCGATGCTCATGAAGCGGTGGCCGAAGACGGAGAGGTGAATGGGATCAATGTTGGCGTCGTCCTCCTCGGCAGCAACGCCGTTCGTATCCGCTTCTTTGGACTCCTTTTGGAGTAGCACGTGGCGCGGTAGCACGGTGGCGGACCATGTTGGCTGGATGAGAATCGTCTGCGTCTGGTCCAGAATGACGGATGGGCCTAGTACCCGGTCCCCCAGAGTGAGATCATCAAGCCTGTAGAGATCGACATCCGACCAAGCACCGGCGGTGTACACCCTCGTTTTTTTTACGCTCTTCTTGCCAGATAGCGTGTTAATCTGGACGGACCTGAGCGCCTGCGAGATAGTATCGAAGTTATGACCTGTCGTCTTACCCAGGCTTCTCACCCTTATATCGTCAACCAGGATATCCCGTTCCAACACGAACCCAAACTCGTCCTTGTGCTGCTGGATGAACACGGCGTCGAAGTCCCACGACTTGGCCGGTTTTCGAACCATAAGGGGGCTGTTGGTCCCGGAATACCGGAGGTTAAGGAAGAGCTCATGCTCGATGTCCTGACGCGGGAAGCCCTGAGAAAGTAGTGCATTTCTGCCTTCATCGATCAAGGGTTGAAATTCCGCCTCAAGATTACCCTGCAAGTTTCGTAGTGAATCTGTCCGCGGCAACTGCACCTCGTGGGTCAAGTCGCCCAACGCGATCCCGTAGGCCGATAATATCGACGAGAACCTATGGATCGCGACCTTTTGGATGCCCAGTGCCTCGGCGACATCACATGCGTGCTGGCCTCCGGCTCCTCCGAAGGTGACAAGGGTGTGATCGGAAGTTCTGATACCGCGACCCTCGGTCAGCGAGCGGATTGGTCGGCTCATGGCTTCGTTTGCCACACGGAGGAAGCCGCTTGCGACTTCTTCAGCGGTGAGGTTCATGTTTCCCTCTGAGTTGATCTTCTCCGTCAGCTCGGCGAAGGCCTTTGCCGTGGCGTTGTAGTCCAACGGCTCGTCTTCGTTCGGGCCGAAGATGGCCGGGAAGAACTCGGGAAGCAGCCGGCCCAAGAAAAGATTTGCATCAGTCACGGTCAGGGGCCCACTCTTGCGGTAGCAGACTGGTCCAGGGTGGGCTCCAGCAGACTACACAAATCCAGGTCAGTCTTACGCTACTCACAGGCGAAGAAGTATGATTGCACTCACGTCTGGACCGATCGCGAAGAGAGAGTTCTTCCAATGGAGGATACTACCTCCTCCAGCTGCAACAGTATTGATGTCAAGCTGAGGAACCTGCAGCATCACCTCCGCAGTTTCAGTCTCAAAGACGTGTTCGTAGGCACCAGCGAACCTGCTGACATCCGTAGAGGTGCCGCCCATGTCAAATCCCAGAAGTGGCGCCTTGTCGTCAGGGTCATAACAGGACCTCGCATATCCAATCACACCCCCAGCGGGCCCGGAAAGAATGGCTTGGAGACCGGAGAACTTATTCCAGAGACAAAGACCGCCGTCGCTTTGCATAAATAAGAGTTTTCCAGCGATTGCATCGAGACCTCCTTTGAAACCTGTTCCAAAGTTCTTGACGTATCTCTTGATTAGGGGTGAGAGGTACGCATCAGCGGTGGCCGAATTCCCCCGAGGAACCATCTTAATCTAGAGTCGCGCATTAGCTTCGAGAGACCGATGGTCGCCGAGATTTTACCAAAACCTCTTACCATTGGCTGCAGCTCCGAAGACACAGAGACGTCAAATCCCATGCCTCGCGCAAGCTTGGCAACTTGATCCTCATGCCTCGTGTACAGATATGAGTGCATGAAGCAAATAGCCAAGCTACGGAACCCTTCTCTCTGCAACTCATCCAACTGCCGTCCGATGGCGTCTAGGTCCGGAACCTTTAGAATGCGCACCGCCTCGCCCGTGAGACCTTCGACAAGGGCATCGTCCTGGCTAATGTCAATCGGCTGCTTCTCCGGGTTCTCGAGAAACTCCTCCATCGTCACGCGCTCGTCAATCTCCAAGACTTTGTCATAGAGATTTTGGAGCTTCCTGACCGACAGATCGAAGATGTGAGGCCTCGCTTGGTTTCCAATGACGAGAAGGTCCCTAAACCCTCGCGTTGTGAGGAGCGCTACGCGCTCCCCTCGCCTCTCAAGAAGTGCATTTGTGGCAATGGTGGTGCCCATGCGAATAGACTCGATATCGTGCGCGTCGATGAGCTCATCTCGGGGTAGTTTCGTGCCCCTGAATTTCCCGAGGGCTCGTCGGATGCCCTCTGTCGGGGCATCCTTGTAGTTACTCGGATCTTGAGAGAGGAGCTTGAACACCTGCTCATGGTCGGACCCCGGGACGTATGCATGCACATCTGTGAATGTCCCGCCACGATCTGTTAAGGTAGTCAGCGCAGCGTTTCATCTTAATTATCAGAAGGATGTTTGGCTCACCAATGGCGATGCGCAGTTTTGGTTGAACAACTGGGGACTCCATAGTTACTAATTCTCACGAATGACAGACTGCCTGGCAGATCTCTGTAGCACTCTGTTATGTGGTCATGAGATGTTTATAACTAAGGGGTATAAATCTATGCTCTTATGTGTATCAGCGGATGTAACGCCGCTCCGAGTTATTCGGTAGTGATCCATGAAAACATGGTCTCGGCACACACCAAAGCATCATCGGGCAGTTTATCGCGGAAGTCTCCTTGATGACAAGTCAACGGGAAGTGGGCCCGAACACCACGCATCATCATAAATTCAGTGGCGTTCTGCTTCTAGTCCAAAAGAGGCATGGGCAAGCAAAATGACCCCAGCGGCCCCGGATGCCGAGCTACCTCGGCGGTGCCGCCCGAAGACCATTCCTCGGTGGTGCTGCCCGAACACCATTCCTGAGCGGCGAAAATATTTCCATCGGTAGTATCAGTAAATGACCAAACCACAAGCGGGTGAAAACACTTCAATACCGGCCTCCAGCAGGGGTTTTGCATGCCTGATTACAGTCCCCACCACACCCTATCTCTGACCCCAGATTACAGGATGGGGGAGATACGGGGTAACTCATTCTAGACAGGTCTTCTTCCGCTATCTCCCGGGGACCAGGGGTTTAGTGCTACATTCCCCAGAGTAGAATCCGGGGAGGATCTAATCATCCGAGCCAAGGCCACGGACCCCCAGGCACTGCTTCTTGGATCCTCGGTCGATATAAAGGTTGATCGAGAGAGAGAGCGCCGCCCCATTTTCTTTCTCTAGGCCCACTAAACACAAGACATATTTGTCTTCACGCCCTCTTCAATCAAACCATGTCTTCATCGACTCGCAGCGAGACCAAGGAGCGGATGTCCGTGGCGGCGGACGACGACACCAAACCCACCGTCGACCTGGTCGGCGATCTTTCCGGCATCGAATCACGGCCTTCCATGTCGCACTAGTAATCCAGCTCAATTATTTAATGGCAGGTAATTCGCCTCATTTGAGTCACGAGTCGTCTTTACGGACGCCCAGGAGCGGTAGCACGCGGCAGAAACCAGAGAAGTCCTGGCGAACGCTAACCATTTGGCCAGTTGCCAGCAAGTCGCGCACACAGCCGATATTAATCTACATTGGTGGAGGAAGTTTCCAATATTCTCTAAGTTCGCGCGTCACTGAGAAGAATACTCCCCAGCTTATTAAGCCCTTTCGACGTCTTCGGGGCGGGGGAACCGGCATCGCCTTCAGGCACGGAGGAACCAGGTGCCAAATAAAAGGAATGCCGCCCGCCGCCGCCATGTCAAGTAGAACTTAGGATCATCAACATCTTTTTCTTATTCTTATATTCTTATATGACCATTCGCCCGTCGCGCCTTCCGTCGTGTAATAGTAATGCTGAAACACTACTGATCCAGATTTGTTCCTTGACATCTGCAGGCTTGGGCCAAAGCTCTAGAGGCTACCACAGACCAATAATCGAGCGAACCTATTTAGAGAGGATAGAAACTTGTAGAGTAAAATTTTAATATATCCTTACGCACAGCACTGTGGTGAGCTTTAGGCTTAAGTAGTCTCCGTCTAAATATCGAGTAGAGAAAACTCGTCGCTGTGCCCATTAGTTTTAGCATTTGCAGGTTCCTCCTCCTTAATGGCCGAGGTGCAGATGGTTTGCAATAAATTCTCAATAATCGCCAAAGTCAGCTTGACTTCCTTCCTTCTGCACCACGAAACCGACATATTGAGTATGTTTTTAATCTCCCGCCCATTAATCTTCCATCTCGCGAGCTCTCTGACGTCGTCTGGCGGGATCGTCCCGGCGTCTTCGGGGAGCCGGCGCAAGAAGTTACACCAGACTTGGAGGCGGCTGGACTCGGTGAGCGAGGGAAATTGAATATGGATCTGGGCCCGGGATATGACGGCGGGGTCGATGTTTTTAACTACATTTGTAGTGAGGAAGATGATGCCTTCTCCCATTAATATTAGTATATCCTATAATATGCAGGGTATCCGGGCTTCAAACGTACCTTTGAAATATTCGGCGTGGCGCAGGAACGCTGGAAAATCAGGTCATTATTTAGCTACGACTCAGTAAGATATTGATTGACCTTGCAACTTACCCAGCAAATTCGCTCTGTCATTAGATTCTTGTGACTGGAATAAGAAGTCGGGTTCTTCCAAAATCAGCAACGTCGCGATTCAACTTGGGCCAATAATCTGGACAAACCGTCGAAGAGAACGATGCCGCCCCATTCAGTAGCATCATTTAGGAATTGGCCTAGGTTCGCGCTATAGCCCTTGATATCCTCCATCATGTTCGCCTGGAAGTAGTGGGAATCGGCTCTGAGAAGTGGACATGCGAGATGTTCGGCAACTAAAATATGTCGTAAATGGACTCAGCTATCTCGGAACTCCAAATCACGCAAAGGTCTCAGGTAATGCGTACCGGCTTCTGCCATCAACGTCTTGCCGGTGCCAGGCGGACCACTCAGAATGATCAAGAGACATTGGCCTACTCAGTTAGAAACTTCTCGGCTTCATAGGTTTTGCTCAAGGGGGAATGGGGGATTGGGGGGTCTGTGGTGTATTACCTTTACCAGGAATTAGGTCGTCATACTTAACCATGGCTTTCTTGTGGCTTTCCACTAGTGTTTTCACAGCATCCTTCTTCGCTTCATCGAGAACGACCTGCTCAAATACTTTCTGGTCGCTCTCGACAGGGAATAGCTTCTCGACATCGTATAATCCTTAATGCATTGTTAGCCTAGATTTCTTGTCCTAAGGGGTTTAAATTCTCACGCCAAGATCGTGAGGTTAACGAAAACCCGGCGATACAGAAATACAAGATGATAAAATTTTCCTCAATTTTTTCAATGGCGCGCCGGTTAAGTTCGATATCTTCCTTAGACGGTCTATGCAGCGATTCGAAGTCTAACGGTGTTAGAGATCATCTCCGAATACTAATTGGCAGCATGTTTGAGCTTACTTAGTTTCTCCATTCTCCTCCTGAAGCGGGAGCGCCAGAAAACGACCTTCTTGTCGCCGATATCTTCATCGTTGCTGGCCTGATCATACCCAGGAAGGGGCTCCATACTCCACTTCTCACATCGCCTCGCGTAGAGGTACGGATCGACGACAAATCGCTCATGATCCTGCCCAGGAAATTAATGCGTGTGTCCCCATACCAAAGAGGTAAAGGCTGAGGGGGGAAATCCAGTCGAACTTGCCTGTTCACGCAGCCAGGGATTCTTGTCGTCAGTATCGGTTCCATGACTCGGCTTGTATGTCAAGTATTTGATTGTTTGGAGCTCGACTGCCCGTTTCCCTCGCTCGATCAATCTTTCCCGTAGCTCTGAATTCCTGGCAAGATCGATGTACGATAGGCCAGGGATAGAGCCGTGATCTCTCTCCCCATCGAACGAATAAACCCGGAAAGTCCAGGTGAGGGTACCGTACCTGCATCCATCAAAGACAATGGCTTTGGCGTACAGCTTCAGCCGATCTTCGTCCTGCGTATACGTCATAACACGGTATGCCATTGGAGGCCCCGAGTCTGACCCTGTTGCAAAGATGCTCCCGGGTGGGAACAATGTCCACAGAAGCTTGTATGTGATTTTCTGTTCCTTCTCGAAACTCTCGAGCTGGTCAAGGGTGTCCTCAAAGACCTCCTCAACACAGTTGCACAGTAGCTCGCAGTGGTTCCTCATTGGCTCGCTGTCGGCCGTCTTAGATAGCTCGGCAATCTTATCGAGCGCAAAGAACAGCCAGTGATGCGGCGTCGTCGACTCAGCGAACACGTTGTCGCCGTAATAGATGCCGAATTTTTCAAATGTCCCTTTGAGGGCCTCGCGGATGTATGGGCTCTGTATGCGGATCTTTTGGACGTAGAAGCCCTCCCGCTTCGTCGCGTCGTTTCGCCGCTTATAGATCTGCACCGCGGCGCCTTCTTGCTTGATCTTTTTTGCCTGCGGGAGCGTCGGCGGGGCGTAATCGACCCATGTCGGATTATGCTCGTCGAAGCTGGGCCCCTCGTAGAATGTCTGTATGTTGGGAGTAAGCCCTATGTGGTCCACATTCTCTTTGGCCTTCCGTGAGCGTCTGAAAAATCGCCTCTTGAGCATTTCTCCAGTTGAGGGATCTAAGAGCGAAATTAGCGACCCGAACCACACGAATGATCTCTTTAAAGATTATACCTGGACTTGACGTGGCCATTGTGGTGAGGTAGAAAAAAAGGAATTTGCTACCGGACTGCGGTGGTTGATCGATCACTAGTAATGAAGAGTGTTAGGGTCAAACTGACGAGCTTCACAGTCACCAAGAATACATCCGCCGATGGATGCCAAGAAAATGACCCCGCAAGGAAGTTGACGCCTCTTGAATAAGCTGCAGACCGCTGCCCTGCGTGTGTCCATGTCATAAATCACTTTACAACACCCAGCTCGGAGAGGCTTAGGCCACCCATTTGATGGGCTTGTTGTTGCATTGAAACACCAGACGCTGTCCTGCCACGGCCAAGCCCGACGAAAATGGAAGGATCCCTGAGACGGCAAACCAATGAATGACCTTCATACTTTGTACACTTGCAATCCTTCGCGTATTATGCACCGCCCCCCTTCGTTGAATCGGCATGCGTGGACATGGGCTTGACCAGGCTCCTTGAGAAGAGGAGACCCGTGAGCTTGCCAATCCCTAATACACTACCGTGCCAGGAAAGAGATTTAATCGTGATGGTCACCTCCTTGTATGGATCGTGTGGAATGGGAACGAATAGCTAGAAATGTTGCGACGCCTTAACACGCTGGGTCGTTCACCCACAAGGTCCTTGCAGACAGCGGATCGCCCCAAGGGATTTCCCCTCAACCAGGTACGCCGCGAGGGCATCACGGTCCTGAATGATCCTGAAAAATGTGAGGTTGAGTAAGTACCATGATTTTTCTCCCCTTCCTCATCGCCCCGCCATTCACCATTCTTTTCCCGGCGGCATGGCCCGATCCGAGTCTCAGCTAAACTTGAGATTAGCTTGGTCATTGTGCATGGATTGAATGGGGCACCACATCGAACATTTTACAATGAAGCGACCGAGTTCTTTTGGCCATCCGAGCTGCCGCGGCTCATGCCCACGGTCCGGGTTATGCTCTTTGGATACATCGCCGATGTGGCAGCTGGTTCGGAGAACAACCTAGGGGTTGTGCAACATGCTGAGAGCCTGCTCCTTCATTTGAAGAACCATCGGGTGAATGCAAAGGTATGTCTCCTCACGTCGGTCCAATTCTCAAGAGCTGTTTCGAGCTTGCCGCAACTAATTTACACAACGCCTGTAGGAAATCAATAGACCGATTGTATTTCTAGGACACAGCCTTGGTGGCATCGTGATAAAACAAGTAAGGAGTCAGGCGAATGAATTGACGTCAACTTCGTGGGACCCTCGTTGAATCAATCCATAATAACCAACAATCCCTGGATAGGCACTAGTGACCAGCTCGCACTCGCAAGTCGCCTCGGAGAGTGAGATTTTACGCTCAACAAGGGTGATATTTTTCCTCGGTACTCCTCACAGAGGAAGCCACCTATTCGATCGCTCATCCATGAAGCTGGGGCTCCATGTCATGCGTCTCGCGAACAAGGAAGTGCCCAGAAACATTAAGACGGCCCTGCAACCTCGCGGCGACGAGTCGTTCAATGTGAATTCCAATTTTATGAGAATTAAAGGCGATATCACCGTTGTCAGCTTCTACGAACAGGTTCCGAGGTTTCCCACGCAGCATCTTGTCGTTGATAAGGACTCTGCCGTGCTGCATTGTGAATTCTCGGAGAATTTCCCCGTTGCAAGGGACCACGAACACCTTGTGCGGTTCGAAAACATTGAGGATGATGCCTTTCTCAGTTTATACGAGACTTTGCAACGCAAGATTACTCACCTGATCGAGGAGAGAACTCATACGTCACGAAATAGGTATACGCAGCAAATGATGCGCGCGTGCCTCAAGAGCTTGGGAGACGAAGCCTCTTCGCCAACAAATTGGAGCAACCTCAAAGAGCCGCATCATAAGACACTGGGGTGGCTGTGGGATAATGGCAGCGACTTGAAGCGTTGGCTGCAGACTGGTTCAGGTCTGTTCGCTATTACAGGTAAACCGGGGAGCGGGAAATCAGTGCTCATGAACGAAGTCTCAAATCGACTACGGAAGAATTACCGCAATGCCTATGCCGCCATCGTCCAACACTCGTTCAATTCGAGAGGTGCGCCACACGAACATTCGTTTGACGGCTTCCTCTCCTCTGCGGTCGTGCAAATAATCAGGCAGTGTCCCGCCGCCTTTGATTCCATAATTGACGACTTTACATGGATAGCTACCGACTGTGGGCTTAGCATCTCCGAACTCTCTACCCTCACAGATATCTCTCAAATCAAGTGGACCACTGGACATCTTAGACATGTCCTGAGAACAATTGTCCGCGAAGCATCACAGAAGTCTCGAGTATGTTTCCTCCTCGATGCCCTCGACGAATGCCACGAGGGTGTTGCCAGTCATGCAGAGTTGGTCGGCTTCCTTAACAGCCTGTGCACGTCAGCAGCCAAGGATGGCGTGTGCGTGTGCCTTGCCTCGCGGGAGATGCCAACCATTGCGCTTTCAAGCTTTCCGCGAGGCTTTCGGATGGAAGACCGTAACTGGATCGATATAGCGGCGTATATTAACGACACATGGCAACAGCTCTTGCCTTTGGTGAGCGCTGGTGGGGATAGCATGAAGAAGATGAAGGCCAAATTGATCAGCAGGGCGGATGGCGTGTTTCTCTGGGCTCACCTCGCACTAGAAAGAGTGCACAACGCTCTTCTAGATGGCGCAACTGTTGCTGAGCTGTCCAAGGCGGTGGATGAAATCCCGGATAAGCTCGAGAACCTCTTCGCCTTACTTCTCGGTAACATTGAGCAACGGTATATGAAAGAAGCGTACGTCATGCTCTCCATTGTTCTTAGCGCTCATCGCCCCCTCACCCTCACCGAGTTTCGATATGTCATGGTGCTGCACGGCGACGTAAGCTTTACCTCGCACGAGCTACTCGAGAAGTCCCCCAACATGGTCCAAGACGACGATGCTATGCGAAGGCGCATTCGAAGTAGGTGCGGTGGTTTGCTAGAGGTCAAAGAGGTCAAAGACTCGCGGTCCGATGACACATCCACCACGGCACCGGATCAGGTCATCCAATTTATGCACCAATCCGTCGGAGACTTTTTGTTATCTCGGGCGGAAAAGTCCAGCGATACAAAGTTGACAGTGTTGGGGACGCAAGGGCAAGTCACTCTAGCCACCTGCTGCACACGATATATTTCACTCAAAGAGGTGCAGGGCCTAGGGCCTGAGATCAAGGCGGGGAGCAGCTCAAGCAAGCACTTCCAAGCATTCATTCGAAAGAAATTTCCCTTCTTAACGTATGCCGTCGAGTTTTGCTTTCACCACTGCGAGGAGGCCGAGAAGCTGAAAATGCCCCTCGCCGAATTGATTGACAAGCACTTTGATGCTGAAGAGAAAATTTTCCAAACCTACCTCTCCATCTACGATTGGATCCGCAAGGGGGAAAAGCACCCCCGAGGGTACACCCTACTTCGGTTATGTGTAGAGAGGAATCTCGCGTCATACGTAGACCTCAGGCTAACCAAAAACTCGACGGACATTAATGATCTGCTCGAGAAAGGTCAGTCTTACGTCCAAGTCGCCGTGAAAAAGGGACACAAGCAAACACTAGAGGTCCTACTTAAGCACAAGGCCCATGCCAAAATGCCGATTTCCTATTTCCATTCGGCAAATACACTTCGCCGACTGCAGGATAAATTACCGCACGAATTCCCCTACGAGTGCCTCCCACCTCTTGTAACCGCGTGCAAGGATGGAAACCTCGAGCTCCTCGAGTTACTTCTCGCCAACGGAGCTGATGTCAATGAAAACTCGGTGGAGCTTCCTGGCCTACGTTTGAATCAGTCTCTGATCGCGGCGGCCTATTCGGGAAAACTCGAGGTGGTTGAGAGAATTCTCAACGCAGACTCAGAGGCTTTCTCGGACCCTCAGATCCGCTTGAGTACCATGGTCGGTCTCATTGACATCTTCAGAGAGCCGCTCTATGCCGAACACCGACGATATGGCCAGGACACACCATCGCGACGGAGCCGCGCTAGTCTCGAGATTTCCCAACGTATCCTACAAGGCATAGATATCAGTCTTATTGACTTCGACTTGATCCCAGAGAGCCTGTTTTGGTACCTCACGGGCTGTGATGACGAAATTTTACGGAACTTAGTCAAGATTGGCACCGACTTCTCAGGAGGTATTAATGATTCGTCCTTCCTCCACTACGCGTGCCATCTAGGGAGCGTCGACTCTGTTCACGTCCTGCTCGAGAATGGCGCCGATCTCCGCATAACGCATGGGCCCGACATGATGACTTGCCTTCAGCTATCGATACACAACCCATCTCCATCGGTTCTGTCTTACCTGCTAAGCCTTGGGCGAATAGCAGTCGACGAAGTTGACCTGCTAGGAAAAACAGTGTTGCACGACGCGGCGAGACAGAAAGCAGAAGAATTCATCAACGTTCTTCTTTCCTACGAAGCGGACAAGACCATTCGCGACATCAAAGGCCACCGCCCATTCCATAAAGCACTGGAGAATCGTTGTCTGAAGGACCAGGTGGCCATGCTTGAGACGCTCCAAGTCGACGAAGATGACATCAATCACATCGATATCATCGACGGCGAGACCCCTCTACATCTAGCGGCGGCTGCGGGGTCCGTCCACGCCGTGCAGTGGCTCCTCACCAAGGGCGCAGATATTGCCTCGAAGGATTTCATTGGCAAGACTGCCGTCCATGCCGCGGCATCCTCGTTATCGCCCGATTCGCCGGATGTCCTCACCACGCTCCTAGAAAATAACAAGTTCGCTGTCTTGGTAGGCGACGACGCGCGAATGACTCCACTCCACCATATCTTGTATAGCTACGACTACGACACCCCCGAACGACAGCTCATCGACCTTGATCCTGACGTGGCGATGGCCAAGGCCAAGATCCTACTAAAAAACGGCGCAGATGTGAACGCGCAGGATATCAATGGCAACTCACCACTGCATCTCGCTGCGTGGAGGGCATCGCCTGAGTTAGTCCGGTTGTTTTTACATGAAGGTGCTAATCCAACTGTCGAGGATAGAAATCGATTAACGCCGCTAGATCTAGCAAGTACAGAAGATATACGAGAGCTAGTTGAAGGCGCAATAGAAGACTATTAAATAAAATATATAAAAGTTAATTAAAAAAAAATATATATATATATTGTGATGGGGAAAAAGGTGACACAGCGGTAAAGGTGCATTTCCCGCAAGGACAGAAGGCGGAAGAACTTTATTCCTTCGCCAGGACAAGGGCACAGTTATTTCTTTTGTTTTCTTTTCTTTCTTCTCATCTTAGATAGAAAGGATAACAGTTTTACAAGTTCAACTTGATCATCCTTGGTTTTTCTTTAACTCAATTGACTTCTTTTACCTCAGTTCTCACTGATCATCTACTTTGGTGACCTCAAGCTGCCTTCCGGCTAGTCCTGTGTCCCCAGGTGACCTCAACTCCTTGGGTACTGATATTGATATTTCTCAACCTCCCCCTATTTGGAGGTCCCCTTTTTACTTGTTTCTGTGTTATTTCCATTGATCAACAGATCCGACATCTGTCCATTCCTATATGGGAACTTTGCAGCAGCTTCTTGCAGGAATTGCCCAAACCATTGGCCATACCATTTCCTTTTCTTTTGTGTGGTGAGCGGGCAGGCTGCACTATCGCAGAACACAATATCCAGGCAGAAACTGACCAGGGTTCGAGAAGTCAACATTAATCATTACTAAACAATCGCGGCTTCTCCCGATTTATCTCAGTTGCTCCAGTTGTTTACATTCGAGCGCTGTCAATGACTGCCACCCCTGATATTATTTCAGCCAGGACCGCATGAGATGCCCCGTTGGGAAAACTGGAACTTCCACACATGATCGGGGTTGGTTACATTCCGAGTCATACACATTCAAATCTAGCCCCGATATAAGCCGCAAGCCTCGAAAGCCTCTTTCGGAATCCTTCGCATTGTCCACTTTAGCAAACCCTCTCCAGTCCGGGAACAGCTCTTCTGTAACGAGTATGTCTCACAACTCGGACCACCCAAGAAGCTTTGAGACTCGTGGGGAGTGTCATTGATATCTTTTCACAGTCTCCCAAGCTGCGTGACAGATTTTCACTAGCCTGCATGTCCCTGCTCGAAGGTCTGTTCCCTGGGACCTTTGCAGCACGTCTTAGCTCTGTGCCTGACTCTCACTTGATATTCTCACTTCACATCATTTGTCAGGGGTCAATTTCGCTTTTTTCTCTTCTTCCACTGTGTCTGTTGATACCGACGATCCCATGCTAGAGACCGTCTTCAGGCTCGGTCGAGCATCGGAGCCATCTGGAGGTCTCAGCTGCGGATGGGCTTCATCCGTAATGTCCAGGATCGCGAGCTTTTCATTTGAAAGCGTTACCGGATTGACTCCCGCCGTGTTGGACCAAGTCCCGAGGCCGACTTGTTCATGCGCCATCCTCTGCAGCTGCAAGACTGTGTTGGCAGACCACTCTAGGCGTGCATAGGCGCGTTCGGGGTCTGGGCCATTGGCCTGGCGAAGTCGCTCAATTCTGCTAGCCAGAGACTCGATGAAGAAGTCGAGTATCATGATGATTCCGCCAAGAATTAGGATTACACCGACACCTAGTATTGAAAAGGATAGGTATCGAGTACTAATTATTTTCTAAGTAACCATGGATATCATATCAGTCGAGGGAACGGATGTGAACTGTAGATATCGCGGGAAGCACATGGGATCCCGGCTTACCTGGCTGTGACAGAGCTCCACCTCCTCAGTCCCATTCGGAGCCCTCCTGAATGACTGCATCTGCGGAGGAGGTCCGTTCGCGGCCTCTACGAACGAACCCTGGATGGAAGTCAAGGACGCAGTGACCCAGTGTTCAACCTCCCGCTGCCATTGGTTATCAGGCAACGGGCCCTGGATGTTGTTCGACAGCCCGTGTCGAGACGTCAATGAGTCGGCTCCTAAACGGTCCACAATTCCGGAGATGGTAAACAGACCAAGTCCCAATATGGAGTCGGCGCGCTTTATCATCTTCTTCTGTCTTTCGGTATCCCACGGAGCGTACCGGTCAAACGTGTCGTCGGCCATCCCCCGCAGAGGAGTGCACTGCCTGTCGCCGGCAGTGTTGGGATTGCAAATCTGGGTTTGCATCGAACATCCCAGCACGGTTACAAGCTCGTCGCGGTAGAACATGGTTCGGGTCTGGTTGGACACGAAGTTTATCATTTCCGGGCCTTTGACGTGAGCCGAGTACCACGGATCATCCACGGGACCGTTGTAAAGCACGCCGGGGCCTGAGAGGAAGAAGAGCATGACGTCGGCGTCTGTCCGCGTCAACTGCGGGATTGGCTGAAACATGGAGTACATCGCCGACATCTCAGGATCGCCGCCGTAGAATTTCAGGAGACTATTATTATTAGTTAGCGTGCACGGCTGGACCGAATCAGTGTGGTTACCATGGGGTAGCCTACCCAATGTTGTAGTCTAGTTTTGCGGTGGCCCTGGTGTTAGATCCTGATACTTTGACGACCGAGTTGTTGATGGGCATTTGATACGAGAAATTACCCGCCTTGCCGCCAATCTCTCCGTAGTAGTATCGCATGACAGGCTCGGATGAAGAGTCGTTTGCGGGCTCGGCAAATCCCTCGGTCACCAACGGCGCGCAATGATGGTAGAGGCGCACGGAAAATCTCTCTTCGGGCCGAAGATTCATACCCAGGTGCGTGTCGCTATCAATGTATCCGGTATCGACGACGAGATTGCCAGTTTGGGATTTACACATGCTGTCATCGAAGGGACAAGCGGCGTTGCGTTCAACGGTCGTTGGCAGCTTCGGAGTGACGTATAGGTTGCAGTCGTCCGATGTGGAGGTATTCGTGTAGCAGCGTAAGGCGTAATTAGCATACGATATGACGCGCTGGCTTTGGTATGGCTCGAAGAGTAGGTCGTATCCGTCAGGGTCCTCTGCATCGTTGCTCGTAAGCGGGCCGCAGTTGTCTCCTTTGAGGAGAACTTCGTTGATGGTATCCGCCGTGACCTGGGAAGAGAAGATGCCCGCAATGCCAAAGGCAGCAGAGATGAAGATGGCGAGGAGGATGATGGGGATCAGTCTTCGGGCAGGTCGTTGGGCGCGGTTACGCCACATTAGGAGGGAATTCCCCAACATCCACGCGGCATCCTGGGCATTGCTGACGTTCCGAAGGATGGCCTGGCGTTGGTGATACAGGGCGTCTTGGGGGTCGATGGACGACAGCATCCGGTGCATGGCGAAGCATGCGATGCGCCAGGCACTCTTTCCTGTCGCTGCCACGTAAATGGCGAGGAAGGCGATCAGAAAGGCGCCGTGCTGTTTCGTCAGGGTCAACGTTGCGCCCATGACAGGTCCTCGGGACCAATTGGTCCAAAAGCCGAGATAGACATGATAGCTTTCGGAACCTTCACTTGCTACGGCGCTCATCGCGAAGAGAGTGACACTTGAAAGAAATAACAAAGGGCAGCCCGAAACAAACAAATCAAGTTCGGTGTCGAATCGGCTTCACCAAATCTGGGAGCGCCCCGCTCAGCAAGGATATCGTTGGAGGACCCGGAGCAGGGAGGGAGGACGAAGGGAGGTATCGTGGGATACAAATATTGTTCTTGTTCGTCTAATATTAGTACCTAATATCAGCATCTAATATCAAAGTGTTTTCAATAACGATAATTGCCGTCTTCTGGACGCAGCCCTACTGGGCTGTCGACGGCGACGATGTCCCATTGGGCCTCCAAATGCCGAAAATCTGACAGGCATTAGGGTGTGGGTAGATATGGGGTTCAAAATTAGAAGTTCAGGCAATATTGGTTTTACACGCATCGGCGGCAAAAGATGGTTCCAGAGCCAATGGCATATCGCCCTCCTTGGTCGCTTGTTAAAAGCGTCGTTTGGATAAAGGCAACGCAGCCATAGCCACAAAAGACGGCAAGAAAACACGGAGAGAACAAATCGGAACAGAATGCTAAAATTGGCCGATGCAAGAAGCTAAAATTGGTCCGCGGGTGCACAACACCTCTCGGCTCAGGACCACGCTCGACCTCCTCTATTATTGGGCCAGTTCCCGTCTCACCTGCATTATCTGTCTGCATCGCCACAATGAACCGCCTCCCCAAGCCATCGTTTCATCTGATCTATTTTCCCGCTCTAACTCCACACACACATAATGGAATCTCTCAGTATCCATATTGACGTCCTTGATGGGTCTGTTCCAGAGACTCCTTGTTTGGGGAAGTCTAAAGATCGCTCAGCGAAGCCTCTAGGATTATCGGCAGCGCGGCTCAAAGCACTCACCGGCGCCTCTTGTTGTTAACGAGCTAAGTGTTCCTCGATGGGCTCTCACCACCGACTTTTCCCAGGCAAGAGTAGCCAATCTCCTACGTAACTACGTTCAGCCTAACTCCAATAGCTCTCTCGAAGAAGTAGCGAACTCGATTCTCGCCCTTCTTCCTGTTAATGCTCCATATTCGGCTGAAGTGTTTTCCGTCGCTGAGATATGTCTCGAGATTGCCGTGCAGGTTCCATATAACTATCCGTCTCAACGGAAGCTTGCCCAGCTGTGTCGACATATATCGCGATCCCCCAAGTTCGCATCAAAGTCCACGTCATCGGTAATGATCTGTCAATAGAGTGAATTTCGCAAACGCCTCCATGCTAACAAATAGTTACAGGGAGGTGAGGAGTTGTACCACACTCATCAGGCTCTAAAAGAAGTCCTCAGGGACAACTTCTAAGGTAGGCAGCTGTTATTATCATTTAGGCCACCCAATAAGCTAAAATCAGTGCCCAGGACCGCAAGCCGAAGCAGCCCCCATGCATTGGGTCAACTACCACGCCTTTTTGGCACGACTACAATCAACCGGTATCTGGGGCCCGAGTGCGACGTACATGGTCTGGGCCATGCGTGATTCGAAAAAGGAGCTGGAAGAGGCTTGGGAGAAGGAGTATCACGTCATGGCGGCAGCCCAGTGGGTCCTTTAGAACGGCCAGGGTTTTTTCGAAAGTGCATTCAGTCCTGGAATTATCTGTGACGTAAATGACACGGCACTAGCCTTTGGAAGCTTGTACAGAGGGCCTGGAGACCCCCTGTGTCTTGATAGATGGCGTTTCTGGAAGGCGGGCTTCGAAGAGGCCAGAAATGGTGACTATGGCAAGGAGTGTAAAGATCTTGCGTTGAGGGCTCGTAGTTTGATGTGTTACGATTCTAACACTCGGGGTTCCGGTTGGTCAATGGAATAGAGTAGTGTCAAGACAGTGGGTTCCTGCTATGGATAAGTGAGGCAGTCAAACAGTATTCACAATGATATGGTGAGAAGTGCGTATTCAAGTGTAGGGGTGTAGTTGTACTTGAATTGACTACTGGAGAGTCTTAGAAGACAAACTAGATACATGGTAGATCCCGTAGTTTATATAGACATTTCCCTTCTAAGCTCTCCCGGGTGATCGCCGCCATGGGGCCGCGATCACTACCCTTGATCGTAACGTTCGTTATTACGATCACAGTGATCACCACGGGCGATCGTCAGGTGGCCTGGCGATCGCTCTAGTGAGCTGCGCATCTGCCTGGCGGGTGCGCACACCTGCTGTATTCTGCCGTCTGTCACCGCTTCTAGGCCTACATAAAATTGGCTCGTGACATGATGGATGCAATCGAGAAGAGCCCGTCGTTCTGATTCTGATTAGTGTGGGTTCTACCATGACCCCATGAGCCTGCCAACTCCCTGTCGCCTAAGTCTCATGTCTAAGATTTCTATCAACGGTGCTTGAAGATGTGCCACTCCTTGCGATGAACCGATGAGTGTGCCTGGTGATGTATTTTGTTGTTCAACACCGGGACCGATTGTGCTCTCGCGGCGGCTCTCCGCAAGACACACCAATAAGATATAGCCCCACTAGCTTCATATCAGGTTTATGGAATCACGGAGTATTAATTATTAATTTCCTAAAGGCACCCCAAATTTGCCTGCCTCATAGGTTTCTGTTGATGAAACTATTCAGGTCCCTCACCCTGTCCAAGTCATCCACTGAAGAAGAACGGTATATTCACGTGATCATCTTACTAAGCATTGGTCAGCACATAACCCTCTGTTAGTTGACAAGCACCCAAAAGCTCGACCGAAGAGTGTTTCCTCGAGAAGGGATTCGTGTTTTGAAGCTCTCTGCGCCTTGCCGTTATCACCAGTTGAACGAACACAGATGTCGCCTATATTAGAGGTGTAAACCCCCCAATATGCTCCTTAGCAGAGCTCCCCTTTGTGCTTGTGCAGTATCTTGATCTTTCTGTCGGACTCCTGCGCCCAGAATGTACCACTACGACATATCGGGGGCAATGCATGTCTTCGACCATGACCGACATGTTGCCGTTCAATCTCGATGTTTTCTCTGTGACCATGACCTTCTGGAGGTGAATAGTTCCGCTCGTCGGCCAAAATTTATTGCGCGTAGGCGACACTGTGCTTCAATCATCGCTCGTTGACTCGTATATGCTAACACCAATTTCCCAAGTTTTCTCCAAATTTGGTTCGGCCCACGTTCATTCCTCACGTCAGATCCAGGATTTTGTTGAAGAACGCACCGACTACCTTACCCTCCCGTTTTTCTCGCATGCTTTCTACCGGTTCCACGCCGCCAGAGACCGTGAAAAGCAGCCCTGCGCGTACTGTAAACCGGAAAAAGCAGTTTTCTTTTCACATCCCGACTGCTGGGACATCGTGAATAAGTACGGGATAAACCGAACTCAGATTTACCGGTTCGCCATCCAAACACAGCCCTTGGTACCTTGGCGGGGACGGAAGCCCCACTCAAGGCTTTGGGGCTTTCAGTCACTCGCCAGGATCATCAACAAAGACACAGTCGTGGGACAGCTTATCTCTGACATATCTTGCCGGCTGCCCCCTGAATTGCAGCACAAGATAATGCTTGATCTACAACATCATCCAGCAGAACTACCCGTGCAGTCCCCAGTTCCAACAACAAATCCCCGCCGGGTCCCGCCAGTCTGTATGGCTGATCGGTTGGCAAGTCTTGCGGTGGTCGAGTTGGAAGTCATGCCTCTTCTACAACAGCTTGATCTAACATCAGATCCAATCTTCCGCAGCTCCCGCCCATTTCCTTCGAATCAAGAAACCGTCTCAACTTTGTACATTCGCACCAGAAGCATATTCGGGCGTGATTATATAACGGAAATTGGCTTTGACCCAAGTCCACACGACGGGGATGTATTATCTACTGATATATCAGCGCACGATATCAAAGGTCTGCGATTTGCTCTTGGAAGGTTTGGCCTTCAAGCAGTTCGGGTTCTCTACGCGGACGGAGGCCGATCGCCTTGGCTCGGGGATCATTTTGGAAGCTGGTTCGGCAATGAAGAAGGATATTCTTTCAATAATCTCCGTCTTACCGCCCATGTTCGTACTCCCACTTGGTCCCCGAAATAGTTTTCTTGCAATTCACTCTGGCATTGCTTTATTTATTTCCCTCCCCCCTTTCTCCCATTGCTCTTCTATTAACTCGGGGCTAACTTTTACTGCGTTGCCAGGGCCTTCGTGTTGTCAGTCTTAGACTCTCCCGGTTTAATTCGCAACCACGCCGGGGTTTCAGACATGCCCTAGCAGACCGGGAGATTGAAGCCACTCCCGGACAGGTATTCCCGATCACTATCAAAGAAACCAACTACTACCCTAGGTTAATCAGTCCCTACCATAAGAAATGGAAGATGGTCTACCATTTGCCACTCCGGTTTGGCTCGAACTACAGCGCGGGCCTCACAATGTATTGGACTGGTCATCGACTTACCGGGATGGCCTCTTACGGTCCGACAGGACAGATGGCCTCTATCGGGCGGCGAACCGGAGAGGCTACGCACTTTCCATTAGCTCGTGGGGAATATTTTACGGCTTTGTGGATCAGGCTCGGTAATAACTTCAACCTGATAGGGGAGGCATTCCTGCTCAGTGTCAGTCCTGCTCGAATATATAACTTTTGTCTCAAGCTTTGTTCTGGTTTAGGCTAATATGGAGATCGTAGTTTACTACCAGTAGAGGACGCTCCTGTCATTTTGGTCCCCACTTTCTGCAGAGAGATGAACCTGAGTCACATCCGCCAATATTGCCTTATGAGTGGAAGAGGCTTAGTCTCTCTCCTGGACCAGGGAAAATTACCGGTATCCTTGTCGAGGCTCAAGATGAGATAGCTGTAGAGGGGTATCGTAATATTGGAATTGTCAACGAGAGCGGCGAGTTTTCTGACGACGCCTCCATACTATCCCCACCTACGATAGAACCTCTCGGCCGGCCCAGTCTCGATACTCCTAACACAGCTCCTTTTTCTCTTCTACACCTGACCACAGGCTCAACTTACAACGTGAAGAGTCTGAAGATACGCAGGGTCGGGCCTCGATGCCTTGGACTGCGCATAGTACACTCTTCCGGATTGGACGACTTCCTCGGCTCATGGGATCCACATGATACCGCATCAATTTCCACCCTGTACGATTCGAGCGAAGGGCCCCTGACGGCGGTTAGATTCCAAATTGTGGAGGAGGAGCGTGACCGAAAACGAATCGTTTGGGTGAGCGACATTGTCGCTTGCGCCGATGGACCAGACTTGCATTCTACTCCGAAGATGGTTTGATTCTTCCTTACTTCCTAACTACTCTCTTGACGGCTAACTCTAGTATTAGTCCACACCCGTAGAGTCTCAAGCTCATCTGCACTCAAACCACCCTCAGAGTAAGAAGTCGTTGCAGTTTCTCTGCGGGGATCATGACAAGGTACGGCAACCTCCTTTCCAGGTTTCCCGCTCGCCACACTAAAATAAGCGCCGTGCTGATCCAGAATAGAGACTTGCCTGGTGGTTCGACGATGCATGCGACGAACTCCAGGAATACATTGCACGGCCCCCGACACAAACAATAGACAAGGGCCCCGTGGAACAAATGGCTTTGGTGTGGGACCCACCGAGTCAGTCAAAGGGTCGTTTGTGGCGATGGCAGGAATAAATTTAAACGCCGGCTTCGTCTCGACTCTTAGGTCGTCACACCTGCTGGCAGAAATGTGCGCGACCGTTGGTAGTTGTGTCTCCCATCGTTTTTTGTTGCATATTCCTAGCGCTCAGAGTCTGGGGCGTTTCTTGGGCGAACATTTGCAGCCAATACAATATTACTTAGCATTGTGTTATTTTTAAGAAATCGTAGATGCCGATGCTCGACCGCGAGAGGAATGCTTCGGGGCATGCAGGAAAAATACGAAATGGGCGAACATGGAATTCCAGGCCAGAGCCAACAAAGTTGCTCGACATCAGGTTTATAAATATGGGAAAGAAGTGAGACGGAATTCCGCGGATCTCATCCATTTCTTAGAGCATCCCTCATGAAAAACATTCTCATTCACGTCTCCCATTCCCATCAAGCAAGATTCCCCCGCATTTTTTATTTTATTGATTTCCCCCTCCTCTTGTTCACCTGTACCATGCCACCCAAGAACTTCGGCGACCCGTCCAGCCCCCAGCCCCCCGACCAGCCGGTGCTATGGGTATCTTGCGTCGAAGGCTCATAGTTTGATGGATGCAATCGAGAAGAGCGTGTCGTTCTGATTTTGATTTGTGTGGATCGTACCCCGAGCCTACCTTACTTTTGCTGGAATATGATTCTGTAAAGCCAAGTTCATGTGCAGTTTAACTGCTAGCTCTCAGTAGCCTAAGTCCCGTGTCTGAGCTTTCTATACTTGGAAGATGTACATGATACACGTTGTGATCACCCAAAGATCGCGCCTAGTGTTCTGTTGATGTTCAGGACGGCGAGCGATGGTGACAAACTCGGCTTCAGGGAATATCTTTGGGAAGGCTTTCCGCAAGACACGCCGATCAAGAAAGAACCTTCACAGTCTCACAGGTTCACAAAGGTTTACAAAGGGCGCAAGCTTCGACAGTAAATTTCCTAGTTTGGGTCCAACCCCACAC
>NJFT01000227.1:0-64465 GCA_002221725.1 Scedosporium boydii
GGGGATGTGTGTTAGCTCTACTTCATGCTCTATTTTCTAACTTTCGTCGCAGAACCTGGAGGAGACGATGTGTTTGATTTGTTTGGTTGTTCTGGGGGAATGGATATTGGAAGGGGGGTTATACGAACGATTATAGTCGAGTTCCACTGCTCCGTCTTGGAATGGTCGTAGTATTCGGCCGAGCCAATGGCGCTTTGGCAAGCCTAGAGAATGCAAAACAGCCTGGTTAGTGCCCGACACGAGCGACTTCTTCCGTAGAGAGACCCCTTTCCTCTCAATAGGAGAGGACCCATATCGTTGGTTATGAACCGCTTCTCCATCGATCGCGGGGGAAGAAATAGGTAGGTGGATCACGGAAGGAGAAAACGCACATCATTGGCGATCTGCTTGAGGCGGTTGAAGGGGACGGGCTATGTAGTTCATAAACGTTAGCTCAAGAAACACCCCGTCTTGCTTTTACCCTATAACATATGGGCTGATGATAATTTATACAGTTTCCTCACCCCAATCGGGGGCACGGGAGGGTAATAAGGGAGGTCTGGTTTCATACCGGGCTCGCCATTATTGGGGAGGAATATCGAAACGAGGCTATATCAGGAGATAAATGGGAGCCGTGTTCGCAAAAGGGGGGAGAGCGCGGCGCGAGGGGAAAAAAAAAAAACGAAGCCACGGAATTCGCTCGTCCGTCAATCGAAACCGCTAGGATTAACAAAGCTTCAAGACGTAAGTCTGGAGACAAGGAAGGAGGAGAAGAACCAAGACACCACGATGGGATGGTGGAATTCGTTTGTTTGGTTTGAGTTGTTGATTACAGCCGTGTCTGTCTGAAGCGCAAGGTGGAGCTTTGGGGAATGCAAGATTTGGTTGCCTTATCTTCTTTGTTTGCTTGTTTCCCGTTTCGTCGCGTGGTTGCTTGGCCGTGCATGTTGCCTGATCCACACATGCGTTTTCTCTATTGGCAGCTGATGGCGGTCGTTTCCGCCTGTCTTAATCGCACGGGCCTCAACCTGTATTTTGAGCAAGCTAGCACGTGACTCTTAGATGAGGCCGAGATACGATACCTGGGGGGACTTCGTTTGAATGTCTTATTAAGCGAGTTATAACGCAGGTACCGGGTCGAGTTCAAGCTTCAGTGGGCTCATTTAGCCCAATCACAGTGCGCTACTGCATTGGTAGTGCATTTATCCTGGTCGCTTGAGGTGCCTAGCCAACCATGGTGCGACAATTCGCACGTGTGTACTTACGAAGTACAGCGTACAGTGTCGACTCTTAAGCCTTCCTCACAGTGGGGGGGAACTTCTGGAGATCTCCAAATCGACGTCAATTGAAACTCAAGTTGTTCTTCCTACCCATTTTCATATTTTTTCATCCTTTTCTTCCTTTCGCCTTTAGCTCTTAGAACCTCGACCTTGTCGGCGCAATTGAGGCCGTCTATAATTACCAGATAAGCTCTACTCGGTCCAACTGACTTTGTCGATCGATAATTTCGAACCCGATACTGCGCCCCAGTCCTTGAGTTGCGATTTCTGATCAGCCTTGTTATCATCACCTGGTTCCCCATCATTGCCAAGACTCGAGCTGCGATCTCCACCTCCATTTCATATCTATACGCCTTCATCAATTCCGACAATGTCCAGCCAGCCTCTTCTCCAGACCTCCCAGGGTAAGTCTGCTCAAAGAGAAGAAAGCTCCTCTACAAGAGTTCCAGAAACATTTTTAACTAACCCTCATTTTCTTCCGTCTCCTAGGCAAGCGCATCGCCCTCCCCACCCGAGTCGAGCCCAAGGTCTTCTTCGCCAACGAGCGAACCTTCCTCTCATGGCTCAACTTCACCGTCGTCCTCGGAGCTCTCTCCCTGGGTATGCTCAACTTCGGTGACCGACCCGCCTTCATCTCGGCCTTCTTCTTCACCGGCGTCTCCGTCTTCACCTTGCTCTACGCGCTGGTGACGTACCACTGGCGAGCCAAGTCGATCCGGCTGCGCGGCCAGGCCGGCTTCGACGACAGGTTCGGCCCTACGATATTGGCTATTATGCTCCTGTTGGCCGTTGTCGTCAACTTTGTTCTGAGGATAGTCTATTCCGCCAAGGACCATTCTACTCCTCGTTAAAGAATGTGGTATTAGGAAACCCGGGGGTCGCATCTGCGGTGGAGGTTGTCCGGAATGAAACATTTTTTCGGCAGAGATCGGCTGAGACGTAATGCCGAAATGTCTGAGTTGATTGGGTCGGAGGGTAAGAGACTGCTTGTGTTGGCCTCGTCGATCTGTGCTTGAAACAAAGCCTCTCGATTGAGTCTCGGGGAGAGGGCTGTGGGCGTTGGAATGGGACCGAAAATGGGATGATGTCGCGTGGCTGTGGCATATGGGTGCGGTGTTATCCAAGGTTGTAAAATTGCATATTTCATTGTGATTGGTTCATTTTTGTATATTCTCGGTATAGTCATATCGGTGAGACATGATTTCCACCTCAGCTGGTGTCTTTGCCCCGCCGACCTTGGGTACGTCAAAACACATTCCGTCTGTTTGGGAAATGCCGGGGTATTGGTATTATAAGAGGGCTTCTCTCAGGGCTCTCTCGGTGGATTTGGTTCGGGTTGTTGGGTGTTGGATGATCGATGTTGGATGCAGCGTAGAAGTAGTCAGTTCGCCCGCGGTGGTCTTATTATCAACCTTCACTCGCGTATCTGCTCCGTGACGCCCGTCTTGTTCCTGAGCTCCGGGACAGGAACGGTAGAAATAAAAATGGCAAGGGATTTCGTCTTTCGCGGCGCACGTATCGGATTCGCAGCTCGGTCGTAAATCTCCAACTTCTCGAACCCATCATCACTCTCCTCTTCGCCCTCCTCGACGCTCTCTCCAGCCGCACCTCCAATCACCGTCTCTTCGATGACGGACCGGTCCTCGGGTTTCGGCGGCACCTCGAAGAAATGGTTGTACTGGTAGACGGGCTTTCCCTCCTTGGCCAATATCCCCTTTGCTGTCTCCGTAATCGTAATCATCTTGCATACCTCGGACGGTCGAGCGTGGACGAGGGCGAGAGGTACCAGCTTGTTCTCCGTAGGTGCCGAAGTTTTCGAGCTTCCTTGGAGGTGTTCGACGACTCTCGTGACTCGATTGCGGATCTTGGTAGACGACAACACGGACGCAACGACGACGTCGTACTTGAGCTTCAGCTCGGCGAGGGTCGTCTCGTGGAACTCGCACAGAGGGATCGAATTTGGGTGCGCCTCCGAACTGGCGTCTTTTGTCGCTGCTTTTGCGGCGTGGGTATTCCCGGATTTCTTGCCCGCGGTTGGGGGCTGTTTCCTCCTCTTGGATCCTGGCTCTTGGTTCGCAACGCTTGTCGAACCCTTCCTCTTCGAAGTCTGCGTATCCATTTTGTTCAACGACGGGATCGAGGGACTCTCTGGTGAATTGGCGGCGATACACCGCGTCTCAAGGATCTGGATGTTAAATTTCTATAAGCAGCCGTATTGGGCGCATGATTATTAGGGTGTTCGAGGAGGGTAGTAAGAGCTTCGTTGTCGTCTTCGATGAACGAATTTTTGCAGAGCAGATCGGAGGCACCTTTCCCTTTCCCGAAGTGTGGGTAAGAATCTTGGTTTAGCTTGGAAACTTGAGCTTATCGATAAGACGCAGACAGCGTGGTCAGCAACTGCAACCCCACACTCCAACACAGGGACCAACCCAAGCACACGGGAACTATTTTTGTCTTCGTGAAGTAACGATTGAGCAAGGCTTTGGATGTGGGCAATGGACCCTTGTATGAAGTAGGAGATTATTTGTGTTGGTACATGCATGGAACTACCTATGGGTTGGTTCTTCTGGATGCGGCGTTGATCTCAACATCGTAGACCCTGGAAAGCATCAAGTCCGGTGTAGACGCATCAACCCATCGCTTCTGCGTTGAGGATCATCCGGGCTTCGTAAGAGGGAGCATCATATAGAATACGTACACAGAGAGTCCCCGGGAAGATGCCCAGTCCCGAGGCATCGATCTCCTCATAGTCTTCTCTCTCACCATCATGGGGAGCTTCTAGCCGTTTACGCCCGTCAAATGGCTTGGGCCCAAACAAAACAGCTTTATATATCCCATTCTCGAAACTAGATCGCCTACTATCTAAGTTTACCAGCTAACACGGACTCTTTGCTGGAAGATGACCCTAGTCCCCTCCTCTAACATGACGGGCTAGTGACAAGCTCTATTTTTAAACAATAGCAGACTCTTGCTAAATCAATCTGTTCCGTTCCCGCGGGGATGATGCGCTATGCGAGAGGGCCACGCCCCGAGTGCAGTGCATATCGATCTGTCGTATCATATCACCCGAGGAAGTTTCAGAATTGGGCCACAAGGTTTATCATCATGCCTTTTCCCGCGCTGGGGGACGTGGGCGTGGAGCGCGCCACACGAGAACCTCCAAAATGTCCATGCCCCGGCAGGATGAAGAAAATATCGAGGCGCGGAAACTCTTTTAATATCAAGTAAACAACAGTGATCAGCGAACCCCGTCATAGACATAGCCAATATGAAATCCCTCTCTCTATCGAATCCTTCAGCCGAGAGCACGGTTTCAGACAGCAGCCCGCAGACTGAGAGCACTTTGGAGATATCGATATGATTGGCTGAATGTTTCATGCCCATGGTTCTGTCACAGGCCACGGACCACGGACCACAAACCCGTGGTTCATGTACCCTGTTGTACTTTTGTACTTATCGCTTCGAGATGCGATATTTTGGTAGATTATTTTGGTAATGTTGCCGAATCTGAGGGATGGTCAGTGCGCTGTTTCCGGATGGAACCAGGCTCTGCCGTGATTGGGTGCGAATCCCAAAATCGCAAGGAGCATCAAAGATCTCTTGCTACGGCGGGGCTGCAAAGATTGGCTTAATATTAACAACATGCTCAAATAAACTTGCGCTCGGAGGAAGCTGGCCTCTGTGCGCCCCAGTGGAGTCGAGACATCAAGTTCCCCGCAGTTGATCGAAGGTCGGACTAGAAACTTTCAGGCATCATTCACCTCGAGGATTGGAATGCTGCCAGATTGGACCTTTCGACAATCTCGATGCAATGCAGTGAGCCAGCATTATGTAATTTCCAGCCTTGAGGCAGAGGTCAAACGGCGGGAGTCAATGTTCAGATGGTGCGGTCGCCTCTTCAGGCCTCACAGGCTGCATGGCTCATGCAGCTACTTTCGATCAGTTTTCGTTCCGGAATGCGATTGCAGGGGCCCGCCCTTGACGGTGACCCCAGCTAGTGTCACGATAATTGGGGATCTCCTATTGAGTGCAGGGGGGCACTTTTCCAAAATTGGAATGCTGTTAGGGGGTTACCCATCGAGCATTTTGGGTGTTCATGAGGTTGTTGATGCCTGCTGAAGTTGGCTCGCCGTAATGAATCCTCGTGGTTGCAAGCCCTTTTGAAGCCACCAACGAACGGCACAATTGAGATCATGAACCTTCTTGTGATGTACTTCCCCTCTTCGAGCTCTGGTTCGCCTCAGTCCTTTTGCGATCTCGAATGGTGTGCGGGGAGGTCGCCCTAGTGGATGTACTAGTGGCGGTAGTGGATACCATGAATGAGCCCTTCCCCTCCGAGTTCTTCGCTTGATCCTCGAGATGGAGGCTGCCAATTTTGGAGGGTGCTAGGTATTTCGCTAACACGTCGAGACCTTGGGGACTTGGAGGGTGGGGAGGCAGAAGCGCATGACGGCGGCTTTGAAACAAACGAAGTTGGGAGGGTGTGCCACAATCTGGGAAAGCCGGCCGTTGGACGATATCATATTCGCTATTGTTTGGCGAGGGTGAGGCTGCCTGGGGTGAGCGAAGGCATGTCTCGGCAGCTAGTTGCGGCTCAAGAATCGAGTATCAAGGGATCGGCTAGGTTAATGGCAACCAACGCAGCCTTTGGAGGGCAACACTGAACTTTATCAGGGGTCCTTCTCTTGCGGACTATTTAATCCTTCGTACTTTATTCTGGTACGACTTCGTCCACTACTTCGTATCTTGGTCCACCAGAGCTTGTCCACTACCTCGCCGACTCAAGCATTAGTGGGTCCAGTTGATACCTGGCCTGGATCTGGGGCGTTCAGAATGCACCTGCCCAGTCAATCAAGCTTAGCCAAGGACAACGTGCAGGTGCAACATCAGGTTTAAATTGCCGAATGGAGGCCCTTTCCCCCGGATTTCGCAGGTGGAAGCGACGATGTCTTGGTCTTTCACTCACGAAAAAAAAGGCGGGAGGACGGAAATTTCGTGATAGGCTGCGATTGTTGAGCCGGCGATTATTACCTCCAGATAAGCGAGAATCTAGAGACGCCCTTCAGAGGGTTGATTATGACTCTATGAGTAAGTGCAGTGGGAATTTAGTTCAAGATCGTCGAGAGTCCCCTGTAACAGGCTTGGTGGAGATCTAACCTTAGATAGAGGGGTTGAAGCTTTTAGTGGCAGGCTTCAATTGTTAGTGGATGAAGGTAAATTGTATCCTTCAATGTCTATAGATGTCACTGATTCTCTTGGTAACGGATCAAATCCCTATGGCGTACGAAAGTACCGAAATGCCAAATTCCATTTCCAGGGGACTATTCATTCATGTCCTGGAGAACTGTCTCGAAGGGGGGGGGGAATCCAGGAGAGAAACAATATTTCCCCAAGAGTTCTCGGAGACGAGCCCAGCCTGGCGATCCATTTCCGACGGTGCGCAGTCTTTTAGTGTAATACAAGATCAAATGCGGAGCTTCGCTGGATGACGCCTTCGCAGCTCAGAAAAAATGGGGCGAACACCGAGAGCATTGAAACAGCGGAGAAGGGAGTAGTGTGGAGTGTCCACTGCGCTGCAACTGCGAGCTTCGTCCCACTATCGTGAGTGCTGGACAGATATTAGATGAGTTCTGAAGTAGGACCGGCTCACTTCGATGTTGCAAAGTTACCTGCGCGCAACTCCACTGCGTTGTACCATTCTTATCGCCTATAGGGCACTCGTTCTGCATTTTCCAGGATCCTACCTCGTATCGGCGGCGAACAGTCGGATCATGGAATATGCTCCTCCCCTATAAAACTGGAGCCCGACAAAGCCAGCGCAGCTCGATCAATCCGATAAGAAGCGGTGCCATCCGCAAACCACGCCAGCGGAGGAAATGGTCAGAGCTCATATGACACCACACTTTGAACTTACCTCAGTACGAAGGAAGTACACTCACTAACAACAAGCACTAGGAGACGGGACCGATGGGAAAATTAGTGGACCGCTATTATAAGTACCTTTCCGCATCCTTCGTACTTGGAAAGCCTACGCGTACAAAGCCGACTACACCGCGACAGGCAACAGTGGTCCGGGACATGGTGAGATTCGATAAAGTAAGTTTCTGAACTGTCGCAACTCGGAAATATCGAGTGCGGAGGCGGGTGGTCTAGGACAAGCTGCAGAAAGGCAAAAAAAAAAAAAAATAGAAACAAACAAGAAAAGGAAAAAAAAATCGTCAATCAAAAATGCAGCGATCATTTCTTGCGCCAGGCTGCTGGTGCTCACTCAGTTCTTCATTTTCGGGATGCTGTCTTTAATCTCCCTCTCTCTCATCTCTGGGCGACACTTTCCTTTTTGCTCATTGTCAGATCAAGTCACCCCTTTGTGTTGGCGATCTGACCAATCAGAACCCAGGAACTAGAGCCCACCCCTAGGCTTTACGTTTCCTGTACTGTACAAACACGTGCTCGCTCAGTACTGTACGCCAAGTATCATTTATTACGACACAGAGCTGTAGCGGTACAAACATTGCAGCAATGTTTCCTCGTATTTCGTACAGTACCGCGACGGAGTACACAAGGTACTGTCACGCCGTCAGCTTATAAACGTACCCCGTAACGCCACGCCACCCTCCCCCGGTACCCATACCACCCATGCCACCAACCCTTGCTCCTTCCATCCCTTCCATCCCTTTCCTCGTTTCCTCGTCCCCCCTTCCAAAACTCAGCTCATACACTTCGCTGTCCGAGGCTTTTTCCCTTCCATCAAATTTCCCTTTCCCTTCATTGTTTCCCTTCCCCCAGACGACCTTTTTTTCCTCACTTCACATCCCCCAAAATCACCCCAAAACGGAGACATCACCAGCAGCGAAGCAGAGAAAAAAAGGGACTCTCCAACTGTCCGATTTTACTTCGCGCCTTCCTTAAAATAATTAATCGTTCCTTTTAATCGAGGCTTTCAGTAGCTCTTGATTTATTTCTCCTCTTTTTTCTTCATTTCTTTTCTTTCTCTTGTTTTTCGCACAACGTCAGAAGCCCACGCGCATCGGTCGCAACGGCACTGTCTTCACTTGTTTGTTTGCCCCCATTTCTACTTCCCTCCGCCCCTTCCTTTCTATCATTTTGCCTGCCCCCTTTCCCTCCTTTCTCGTCGCTGGCCTCTCGAGGAGTCGCAAAGAGAATTATTCGCCACATCCAACCGCTGCGATTGACCTTGTCGCACCGCCCCCTCTTTTCCCTCTCTTTTTTGTTCTTTGTCCTTTTTACCAACCACAAACCTCGAGCTGGTAGCTTAGCTCGCCGCCGCCGCGACTAGGCTGCAGCATTTGAAATACTAATTCGCCGTACTGACTTTGTGTTACGTCAGCCTCCGCACTTTTCGCATCGCGCGACTCCAGCACTCCACAGCAACCTCCCTCGCCACCTTCCAGCACCCGGTTCCTGCATCCCTTCCACAGCAACATTTGTTTGTCGCGACTAGGCGCCCACAGTCGCTAAACTCTCTCTTTCTCTTTCCCAAAAATCGCCCATCAGAACGCGCATATGTTTCGGTTCTGGGGAAGCGACTCGAGGGGAGGTGATCAGAGCGTGAAGATCGATCGACCCGTGATTCACTCTTTTCCCACGCCGCAGCTGCATTCGATCAATCCGACGATAGCGACGTCCGGTCCGAGCGGCGCCTACGTGGCGCGACCGCCCCTGAAGAGGGAGCGCGATGAGGTTTCTTTGAACAGTGCGCCTGTCTCAAAACGTCCCAAGCAATCCGACCCCGAGCCCGAGGAGCAGCAGCCAAGTGTTCAAGCCCCGCCTCTCGATGATGACGCCAAAGTCAACTCGGCGCACGTTTCCGATGATCGCCTCGACCGAGCGCGCGACGCGATCCAGTTTCACTTCGGACTCGAGATCCTCTACAAGCATGACGAGCTGAGACTGATTGACCAGGAACTCGCCAAATGCCAGGTCGCCCTGGAGCAACTGCGCCGCTGCCACCTCATTCCTTACCCCATCAACTACCCGACTCCGGATCAGATGGTGGAGATTTGCAGTGGAAAGGGTCCTGCTCTTCGGAAACGCGGCAAGGAGGTTCCCCGATGGGCGCCTCCCTTTGGTGTTGTTGACGGACCGTATGCTAGGCACTACTCGAAATGGCTCATTCCCGATCCCATGTTCGACGGCATGCTACCCGAGTGGCAAAATCCTTACGAAATGCGCAGCTCGAGAGCGGCGACGGCTGAAGGGAGGACTACCCGAAACAGCGCCGGAGACACGTCTCTTACCGGGAAGCAGCGACCCGTCCGTGGTACTGCAGGCCAGAAGCTTCAGTCGCTCACGAGCGGATACCCGACTCCCAAGGACAAGAATAGTCCCTGCGTTCTCAAGCGCCAATCCGACGGCAAAACGGTCAAGCTTGTCTGCCTCGACTGTCATAGGGAGAACTTTCTCAGCATCCAGGGCTTCATCAACCATTGTCGCATTGCGCATAGGAGGGACTTCAAGAGCCATGAGGAAGCCGCCATCCACAGCGGCCATCCAATCGAGGTGCCCACAGTCGCCAAAACTCCAGTTGCCCCGAAGCGAGTCATTGAGGCTCCACCGAAGCCAGCCGCGCCCGCCGTCACGACTGCTGCTGTCCCGCCTCCGCCCACCGGTCTCGTCCATCCTTACGCACAGTCGGAAGTGTCAAGACACGAAGCTTTCTCGAACCTTCAGCGTCGCATCCAGGAGTCTCTCCGTCTCTACCAGCAGGGAAAGCACCCCAGTGCCTCGGGAATTCCTACTGCTTCACCTGCTCCTGGTGCTGCCAAGAACGCGACTTCGTCCTCTTCCGGATCTTTGATCCCTTCGTCTGACACGCCCTACCTCTCTCGTCTGATGAAGGCGAAGCAGTTCAGTGGCGATCTTCAGAAGCTTGTTACCGAAGCCAAGGCTGACATTGACGAGGATGACGTATGTACTCCCGGCTACGACATGGATGAGAGCGAGACACCTTCAGCTGCCAGCCCAACTTCGGCCCCTCCCGTCTTGCGCATGCCCGCCGGTCATCACGCGGCTACTACACGACCCGTTAGTAAGACTGGTCCTTCCTCTGTCCTCCCCCTCGCGGCGCCTACATCTAGGAAACCAGGTCAGACGAAAGTTGTCATCATTAGAAACGATGATGATGATGATGACGAGGAGGCGGATGAGGACATGGACTTGGATGCGAACATGAGCCCCAATCCTTCGGCTAGCAACAATGCTCCGTCTCTCGTTAGCGACGATGGCGAGTACGACGAATCGGATGATGGCTCCTCGGAATCCGACGCCAGCGACAATATGGAGGCCGAGTCGCTTTCTGACGTTGCCGACATCGCTATGGACGATGACGCTCCCAGATCCTTGAGACATCATGGTGAATCTGGCACCGCCGCCGCTGTCCGGCTACGAAAGGAGAACAAGAAGGCCGTGACTCTTGTCAGTCCGATGAAAAACGCCGGCGACCGACGAGGCGCTCGCAATGTCTAGACAACGAGGTTAGACAGAGCCTTGCGCCGAATGCTGTTTCCGAAGAGAGGGCCCATCGCCGACTTTCTCCTGCTCATTTCTATCCTTCTTTTTTTTCACTTCAATTCGACTTTCTCACCTTGTTGGGCTGCTCGCCCTACTCCTTTTTCGACAATACTCGGTTTTAGTTCATGATATATTATTAGCCCCAGACACTCTCAGCTCTTCTTTCCACCTCCAATGCTCAGGTTGCTTAACCACGCGATGGTCACAGCGACGATGTGGTATCTCATGGTGGATTAGGCAACGACTTGGGGTTGTGTCTTGCTGATGGGGTGTGGGCTTTTCTTCTTCATCTCCTTGCTTTCGAAAGTGCTTTTCTTCCTTGCATGGTGTTCCGGTTCAAGGGGTTCTCAGCTTTATCTCTTTTATTTTTTAGTTTCAGTTTTTTTTTAGGCCTTTTCTATGTCATCTATCCCACTCTTGTACAGGAGCAGCGGATTTTTTTTAACGTTGTCTGCTTTTCCTCTAAGCATGTCAATTGCTTCTTTCTGCTTTCATTTCTTCTCTGGCTATGGGCTGGGTTTTCCAAGGTTGGGGGGAGTTGGTGTGGGAAAGGGAAATGCTTGAGATTGTGCAAAACAGCTGGGTCCCTCTCGGGATTAGGGAAGGGGGAGGGTGGTTAAGGGACTCTGGAACTTTAGAAGGCTGCTTTTTCTTGTCTCTGCTTCACTTTTTTCTTTACTTTGCTTTGGAACTTGGAAGAGGGATCCTATGTCTGTTTTTATTGTCTATCGACTTTCCCTTTCTCAATTCTCCTCTTCTTGTGTATGTTTTTCCCCTAGTCGTTTTTTCCTTACAAAGAGCGAGAAAGAAGAAAGAACATAAAGACGAAGGGGGGGAAGGAGGGCCATGATGTGTATATTATTTGGCCCGGAAGGAATAAGAGACTCGAGAAGAAAAACCCGGAGCTGGGAACGGCTGGAATAAAAACGGGGCTCTTCGAGAACAGATGAGCCGTATTTGCAAAGAAATGTGTCTACTGTCCGCTCGTGAATGTGATGTCTAGATTGGATTAATTGTTGAACTTGAAGCTGATTTGGACGGCATGTTTCGATGGTGATGTCGTTGGTTGGATCAACCCAATCTTGGTTATTATTACGCTAAGGAATTCGTTATACCTCCATCTCCAACCAATCCTGCTCTGGCCCCATGGTCCCCTGATTAGAAAACATGAATTTAATTTAGACGCCAGAGTTTAACGATCGAGACTTCGAGCTATTGTTCAAGGGACTGCACCTTTTTCAAATGCTGTCTCTGAGGTTGTCAAGTTTAGCTTCAATCGGTCGAAGCTTTCTGTTTGCGTTTTTGGGGATGTTTAGAAGCAAGCAGAACATGAAACCCCAAATAGACGCGTCGCGTAGCCCACAGCAACAGACCAAACAAAGCCAAGATGAAAAAAAAAATGCACTTATGAAGACAACATCGCATGATACCACGAGCATCAACACCAACAATTCAAGGATATTGCGTCTATTCCAAGAAAAAAAAAAATGAATCAAAATGCTGATACCCGTTAATTAAAAGATCCCAGCACTCCTCAATCCCCATCCTCCGCACACAGTCTACCCGAACCTTCCCCTTTTGTTTCGCTTTACACAATAACGGCCATAACACCAGCAACAGCAAGCAAAACACCGCCAGCATTCAGAGCCAGCTCAGCAGCACCACCCTTGCTAGTCTCCGAAGCGGCCGCATCACCCGTCGACGACTTATCGGAGCCCTGGGTGGGCGAGGCCTCGGGGGCGTCGGTGGAGTCGGCGGCAGAGTTGCCCGTGGGAGTGGCGACCTTCTGGGTGGCCTTGTTGCCGTAGAGGGAGGCGTTGCCGCAGTAGATGCTTACTTGGCCTTCGGCTTCGACCTTGCGGGAGTCGCCGGGGCAGTTGTTGTAGCAGCTGTTTGTTTTGTTAGTATGGGAAGTCTGGGTGTAGGAAAGAGTGCCGTGAGAGAGAGAGAGAGAGGAGCGTACGTGGAGATAGCTTGCTGAGCGGCACACTGGCAATCATAGTCGGTGGCACCGCAGGCCTTGAACTTGTTGCCCTCGGACTCGAGACAGGTCTGGACGATGACTTCGGCGGCGCATTCTTGTTGGGCCGAGACGGCGGCGACGAGGAGGGCGAGGGGGAGGAAGAACTTCATTGTTGCGGTAGTAGGAGTGGGTATTAAAAAAAAGAAAGATTAAAGATTATTAAAGAGGATTGTAAATAACGAAAAATGCAAAATATTTACTTTTTTTATATCTTCAATAGAGATTGAAGGTTTTATTATGCTCAACGAGTGTGAATGGTTGGAAAAAGAGAGTTTGGGGGGGAGGGAAAAGGGAACAGACGAGGAGATGAAGAGGAAAAGAAGGGGACCCGGTTTGGTTTAATATCGGGACATGGGGTGTGTGAGACCTGTGCTGAACCTTGGGAAAACACTACCTTGACCCTCGTAAACACCCCCAGAGGTTGTGGCGGCCCGGACGTGGTGCGAGATTTGGGGATCCAGGCGGGGCTTGGTTAGCCGCACATCCCCTGACGAAGAAAAAAAAGGAAAGAACATCAAGTCAATACAGGATTTCACCTGTATAGTGTATCCTGGCTAGGCCTGTGCTTGTCAGGCGAGTCGGTTTGGTTGTTCCTCTCATCCAAAATGATATGAGCCAGGGGGGGTGGGCTGGTAATTTTGATTCAGCTGCAAAGGGGAGTGGACGGACGGAATGGATTATGGGGAGGAGTCTAGGAGCTAAAATGGGATAGGCGTTTCCCCCTGAAGATTGAGCTTGCATTTTCGATACCAGGGTTCTGCAAACACCGCATCAATCCTTCAGAGTATGTATTGATCAATACACATTTGAGGTATGTCATTGAAGGACTTCGTCGATGCTAGCCTCAGTGCTGACTCTGAAGCACAGACGGGAGAGGTTTCCCGGTTCTGTTCTGGGGCCTTCAAGGCGCGAGTTCCCAAATCGCCTGGACGTTCCTGTGAGATTGGTACGGCCAGGTGGTTCGGCCCAGCGCAGCTCAGGCACCTCGACTGGTTACAGAGTCACTAAATCCAGGTACCCGCAGGCACCATGGAAAAGCTCCGGATCAATCAAATCAACGGAGGATGCCGCATCACTTGACGTCTACCAAGCGGATTACTTTGTAGTGTGCATTAGTGAATTAGTGAACAACCCTGGCTGCTTTTTGTGGCGTTTCAGGCCTAATTTCACCACTGCTCTTTTCATCTTCGTTTGCATTTCGTAGCAATGGACGAAGGAGAGTCTCAACTCTCTCCCCTTCGTCTTCGAACTCATCATGTTTCTGTTCATCGGTAACATCGATATCTACCATCGATGGGCACCTGATCAAGGAAACACGACGTTAGGTCGATATTAAAGATACGAAGAGACGAACAGTTTATGCAGCTGTGGTGGCCAGAGCTCGTATTCCATCTGCTATGTCAACCAGCCTAAAAGTGAATGGGTTGGGAGTCTGCAGTCCCCAGACTCTACATCAATTGATGCATCCGTATGCTGCATCGAGACAGGATGGGAAGAGTGCACATGGATGGATCATGCTCGGATTGAACTAATGTTTTTCCCCCAGTGCTGTTTCCGCCCACTCTGGGGGGCCAATGCATGAAGGGCAAACCGGAACACGCGTAGGCATGTACCAACACGACGAGTTTCTGTATTCCTAGCAAACCAGGTGCGCCCACTTTTAGTGCCGAGCGACGAATCATTCCGCCGATCTGAGAAGCTTGGTGCATACACGTCCGTGACAGTTGGTAGGTATGGGCGTATTCAGAGACCAATGGAGTGTACGAAGCACAGATCTGGCGGATCCGGGGTCCGGAGTTTTATACCGGAGCTCCAATTTCTGGATCCTTAAAAAGGTAATCTCAACTGTTTCCGCTTTGCTTTTTTGTTTCTTGTTTCTTGCTCTCCTAAGATTTATCGTGCTTGTGCGGCGGACTGGTTCATGTGTGTCTCAGGACCGAAGCTTGCATACCAGAGTACTTCTTGCATGAAATTGGAGGCTCGGACAGCTGAAAAGCTGGCTCTTCTCGTGTGATTTGAAAGGAATGGCAGGTTGGTGAATCATTGGAAGATTACTTGTAAATACAGGCAATAAATGCCAAAGAGGTGGAAGAGGTCGGCCGGGGGGCATAACATTAGCAGAAAACCAGCTCCTATCTCGATGTCTTCACCACCATACCCGCCTCAACTACAATACCCCCAAGGACACGAAAGGGATATCTACATACACAAAGACCGCTCGATACTGAGACGAGTTCACTCAGGGCCGAAACAACGTAAGAGAAAAAGGGCTTCGCACGTGGCAGGGGAGACTCGAATCGCCCTCCTCAACTGTTATATGTCTTTGTCGGTTTCAACGTCCCGCAGTATTTCCTGAGCATGGGACTTCTCCAAGCTTCGGTCCCGATCACTCAATTCAGTTACCCCAGAGTGATCGTATGAAAAGCATGACCTCAGAGTAACCAGGCTGTCTTCCTGTCTGCTGTGGAATGAGCACACGCAAGCCCGAGGATGTTGGGGACTGGTTGACCAAGACCATGATCATGATCAGCAAAAGTTAGGTTACTCCTGACGGAGCATCAGCGAGAATGCAGCCATGATCCCCATATATTCACTCGCGACCCTTCCAGAAAATCCCTTGATCTAGAATGAGACTTCAGGAAGCCGAATAGTAAAGGAACCTGCCTTTGGGCTTGGCATCTTGGCATACTAGAAGCTCAAGCTCAACTCATACTCAACGGTCGGCGGTTGTTCGAGCCAAGGCTGTCGGTTGAAACGAAGCGTCATCCAGCAGAGAACGAGGGAATCTACAGGCCCCGATTCGAGATAGAAATCATAATTAGTGCAATTAATAAAGCTCGGAACTCCGGCTTATTGTTCTAGTAGGAAATACCAATATCATCATCAATCTCATCAATGTCATCAATATACCGAGGTCCTGCTGAATGTGGTGTCTTGACTGGGCCGAGTTGAAGGAAGGCAAGGTAGGAGGAGTTAGTCGGCTTCCTTTTCTGGGCCCGCCTGCCGCAATCTGCTGGCTCCAGCTGGTACTCACCTGTCGACGTAATCCCGCAGAAAACCATTGGCGTGTCGCGCACAGACCACCTAGAGCAACCCGAGCAAGGCTGCGGTCGAAATATTTCGTGAGCTTTCATTGTCCAGTTTCGACCGCGAGAAAACATCAACTTTCTTTATCCTGCCATCATTTTATTTCCTCGAGCCCGTCATCTTTGTGGATCATAGAGCAAGTAAGTGACCCCATTCTATTCAGCAAGTTTATTCTCCATTCCTTCTTCCATTGGTGCCCATTCCATTGGCTACTCCCATTCCAGAAGCTCCGTGCTTGTCATTGACCTGATCATTGTCGCGTCAGGCAACCCCACCGTGATGAGACTACCTTTTGGAGCTTTAATACTATAATCTTCCAGTTTGTTAACCAGCTTGACAGTCCTCAGTCCTCTACAGAATTCTATTCCTTTTTTTCTAAACTCTTTCCTACCTACAAGTGTTCTACTAAAAGGTATGGCCTCTCATCTTCTGCCTCCCTGCCTTGACTCTTAAAATTTCCAACTAACTAGAGCTTTACAGAATCGATCCTTATCCCGAGACGTAACCATGTCGGAAGAAAACCAGAATAAAGACCCCATCCCTAGTGACACTGTTGTCACGACCGGAGAGGAGGGCCATGAAGAGGAGGTACGCTTTGTGTGTTATATGCGCTCTGTGTGATTTTTCGTGTCCCCTCAAAAAGCCAAAGAAAAAAAAAAAAAGAAAAAAGAAAGAGGGCCTGTCAAATCCGCAAAAGTGCCAAACCAAAGAGCAACGACGGAAACGGCCTTGGGAATCTCTCTCTCTTTTTTTCTTCGTCATTTCCGCAAACACAAAAGGCAATAATGTTGCCGCTCTCGTCGAACACGTTTATACTGAAGCATTGCATTATGTTTTTTCTTGAAATAGGAGGAGATCTCAGCGATGAAGAAGCGCGTGGCGGAAATGGAAGAGGAGGCTGCGAAGCTTAGAGAGATGCAGGCTAGCCTCAACCAACAAGCCCACGAGACTTCGGAAAACAAGGAGGACGTCGATAACCGGAGCATCTTCGTCGGCAATGTCGATTACTCGGCATCTCCCGAGGAGATTCAGGCTCACTTCCAGAGTTGTGGGTCGATTAACCGCGTTACCATTCTGCTGGACAAGTTTACTGGCCAACCGAAGGGGTAAGTTCACGCACTACTTCACTCGTTCCTTTCCTGACACAATCCTCGAGTCCTGCCCCTCCCTCCCGTTTGTTTTAATTGATTCCTTTCTTGTTTCTATCCCCGTGCTTTTATACCCTTGCTTCTTGACTAACGAGACGTCATCTCCAACCTAGCTATGCGTACGTCGAGTTTACGGAACCGAGTCTGGTAGCCCAAGCCCTTGTCCTAAACGAGAGCGTCTTCAAGGGAAGGAACATCAAGGTCGTTCCCAAGCGCACCAACATCCCCGGTATGGGTCGAGGCCGCGGCCGCGGTGGATTCCGCGGTGGACGTGGCTTTTTCGGCGGCCGGGGCTTCCCTCGAGGAGGCGGCTATCGCGGTGGCTACCGAGGCCGTGGAAGGGGGTTCACGCCCTATTAGGAACTGGACTCGTGGAGGAGATCTGATTAGAGGGATTGTGTTTAGAATGGCCTAGGGACTTTTTTCTTTTCTTTTCTGCGCTTTGGACAAGACTCGGGCATGCTTATCAAGGAGCAAAGGAAACGGGACGGTTTTCTTTTTCTTTTTTTTTTTTTTTTGTCTTTTTTTCTCTTGTTTCTTTATTAACGGCGGCGTCGATTGTGGAACTTCTCTTTTCTTTTTTGAAACAATACTAGATTGACCGAAACGGCACGTTGTAGGTTTGGCAAAACCTGGGATTGTTTGTGTTTTTGGAACTTGTGCCTGTAAAAGAGCGGGAGAGAAAGGCGGCAGAGAAAGGGACACCCCAAAAGCTGGTGGGATTGGACAAGTAAGGCGATGAGTATAAGGGACTGGAAGCATGTATGGTTTCTCGCTTCATGTTTTCCTCTTTCTTTCTTGTAATTTTCCGAGATATCGCTACCTTTTTTTTTTTTTTTCTTCTTTTACTCTTTTTCCCATTTTTCAAATGTAGTCTTGGCCAATGTCATCTAGGAAATAACGAAACCATCATCCCGTCATCTAAGCCCCCCAAAGCACGGGAGATCTCTCTCGTACTTCGTGTAGGAACATCTCGTGCTCCGCCTTCCAAGTACGTTCCATCTGTAAGTTTGAGGGACCGTCGGCAAGGTTGACTAGTTGCTGCATCGGAGGCCCGGCTCTTTCGGGCTTACTTTCCTGTTGGTGATATACTGCCGCGGGAGGTTATTGCAAGAAAACTTCCTCAATGGGATGAATGAGACAGCCGTGTTGGCGATGGGGAAGGATAGTCGCCAGCAGAGCATGGCCTTGGCTCATGTATTACACCGTCTTCCTCGGTGTGCTTGTATCCCTGATGTGGAGGACCTTGAACGTACGTCTCTTTTTGGCCAAGACAATCCAGCCGGGGATAACATGCAGGTTGGCGGGCTAGAGAGGCTGTCAAGCTTACATCCGGGGGTTACATAGTGATGTCGCAGTATCGGAGAGCGTTTCGAGGCGCAGGGCGCAGTAGGAATGTTTAGGTCCTATCAAATTCATATTGGTCTCTTTGTTGGGAAGCAGAGCATTACCTAGCTGGTCACAGGAAAGGCGGAGAACATATCCGAGCGTGGGGCTGTGAGAGGACGGACGTGAGTCTTGGTGAAGACATCTCCCATGATGATGTCAATGGTGAGGGATGCCATGAGGATATCTCCATGAGATACCTTCGGCAAAGAGATAGCAACATGCTGCTTTTGTGGTCCAGTTTTTTTTTCTCCTTTTACTTTTTTCCCCCTTCTGATAGTCTCCCTCGAATCGGATCTGATGGATAGTTAGAATCGAGGCGGAGTGGGTTCTAGCTCTGTTCGTCTCCAGCGTTCCCCCCCACAGTCGGGTCTTCCCAAGAGACGATGGAGTCCGGGCCGGTTGGATAGGTATCGAGCTTGAGACCGCCGATGCCTGCCGAGTAGTGTAGCTGATGGCGGGCTAGCTTGCCAAGTCGATTTGACGTTGGTTGTTAAGCCCAGAAGCAACAGTTACTCACTGCTGAAAAACGACCAGACTTTGGTGGATTTTGGGGCCTCAAAGCCTCAAACTGGGCGATGACGCGAGAGAGTTTGGGTGCTGGGTACATTGATCAACGGTTCTGCATGCACTCCAGGGTTTGTACCAGCTACATGGGCCAGAATACCCCGCCGCTAGGACAGTAAAACACGAGCCATTGGGGCGAATGCTTGGTCTGAATCAATGCTGGAGAGTTGCTCTTGCCCTCTTGCCCCTTTGCCTTCTTGCCCGTTTATTGACACATTGACCAATGCAACTGGGACTTTAACTGGAGCCGGGACCTGGAATGGACCCTGTTGCGCTCTGTCCTTCTTCAGGCGTGAATAGGAAATGCTGCTGTCCCTGTGCCATCGAGTCCATTTAGATCAAACTCGTTGACGTTCGAATCCATCTGGCTGTAACATTGACGGTCTGGAGGCCGCCTGTGACTCTGCGACTCTGAGACTTTGGCGGACTGTATGGAAGAGGAAGGTACTTTGACTTCTGCCTATATTGCTTGCTCAAGCTGTTACAAGCGCAAGTAGCAAGTACGGGTACAGTGTAAGAGCGTAATGCATGGGCGAGGCACGCTTCATCGACACTGGTCAGACCGAGGGGTATTACGAAGTACGAAGTACCTCAGTACTACAATACGCTTTGTGAGGTACTCTATGTACATACACTACACCACTTCTTACACCACTTTCGTACGCTACACTCCACTACTAAAGACCTGCTCAACTGCTCACGTACCACGTACCCCACCCTCTGCGCCTTCCCTCGACCACTGATGGCAAAAATCCCCAACGGCACCATTTCAAGAAAGGCGATTGAATCGGTCGAAACCAGCCGAAGCTTTTCCCATCTTCCTCAAGAACCTCGGGGGGACCACTCTTCAGCCTTACTTCTACATCGCTGCAGGCTCGTCTCTTCCACCTCCATCGACGAAGCATCGAATCCACTCGACAGCTTTTCTCCTACAGTATTGTAGCCCCCGACGACACCGCTACCAACGAGCCCACTGTCCTGTCCCCCGACTCCTCATTTCAAGGACCCTTTGCTCGGGCTTGCCGCCCGCCACCGCCGCCCCTCCCCCTCCGATCTGGTTCTAATCGATTCTCGCTTTCTGCCGCCCGTTTCGAGGTCCCCTTCGATAATCCTAGAACACAGACAATATTCACCGAGCTTGTTTTCCTTCTTTTTCACCTTCCAACGAGACATTTCCTCGCGTGGACCGCTGTTATTGTCTTGGACCGCTGTTGGACCTTGTCAGAACCCTCAAGTAAGCACTACACCACGCCGCATTCGAACGTACTTGGGACACCAACGACAACAACATCCTCCTTGCGTGCTTGAAATTCCTCACGCCCTCTCCTCCCCCTGCCTCGTCGTTCCACGACCCTCTGCCTTCATCTCCCAAGCCTTTTCCTACTTGGAACCTGTGCAAAGCACACGACCCCTAAACTGCCCCAAGTTGACTCAAGATTACTTGAGTCTGAGTGCTTGATGACAAAAAAAAATAAAGGTGTGGAGGCCCTGGGCCATTACCTCACTACACTACTTTTTGCACAGCCTCTCTTCGTTTCTTTTGCCGTTGCATGGTTCAATGCTCCTTTCCAGCTTCCACCCAACCCCACTGTCGTTGGCGCTCCGATGCATTTGATTCTTTTCCTTGGATTGTTGTTCACTGCCACAGCAATCGGAACGGTTCCCCCTAAACGAGTCTGATGAACACGTAACTGACACGTGCACTACGCCCTTTCCAGAAGCGATAGAAAGAGAGACATATTCGTCTTATCCATTTCGAGCAGCTGACCGTTCCCTATCGATCATTGTTTGTTTATGAGATTATCGGTCCTGCCTGCGACTTGCCTTGTTCGAATCCGAGACGAGTCGATCATTGTCCTGCGATAGACCGAAACCGGGAAACGATTCTCGAGTCTTTGGGCAATCTCGTGCCCCTCGGTTGTCCCCCTTCATAGGCAGCATATCTCCCACAGGGCATATATATCCTTGTCGCTGGGGCTTTTCGCGATAAGATGTCGTCTCGTACGGATGCTGGTCTTTCCAGGTATGTTGTGGGCTGTGGATAGTACTAGACCGTTGATATTCATCACCATCTCTCCGATCCATTCGTCGTCGTCTAGAAATGTTCTCCAGACTAGAAAACCCGTGTAGCCTTATATTTCATGCATAATACGACTTGCGTATGCTAACTGCTGTCCGTCGTCTCTAGCACTCCAAATCTCCGAGTAACAAGTACGATTTGATTCTCCCCCCGATATCGGTTAACGTATCTTTTGCGTGGAGCTGTGTGTGCCTTCTAACGCCTCGTTACAGTTATTGCCGCAGATGGTCTTGCGAAGCGAGATGTTTTCAGTACGTTTGACCCCCCCGAGCTGCGCTCCATGCCCGCGCTACCCGCGTACGCATACTGATCTCATGTCCGAATAGGATTCCCTGATCCCTTTGCTGTTGCGACCATTAATGGCGAACAGACCCATACAACGACCGTAGCCAAGCGAACATTGAACCCATATTGGAACGAGAGCTTTGACTTGTGAGGATTTCCCTTCTATGAGATTTCCCGTCCCCCACCTGTACGCCCTACATCGGTTCGTTTACTGACAGATTGCCATTAGCCGAGTCACTGAAGACAGCATTCTTGCTGTTCAGGTTTTTGATCAGCGCAAATTCAAGAAGAAGGACCAAGGGTTTCTCGGTGTTATAAATGTCCGCATTGGAGATGTTATCGAGTTGGAGTTGGAGGCAGATGGTTCGCTTTCCCCCTCTGGCATGTGCCGTGGTGGCACTTTTGATTTGACATTGGACTATAAGCTAACTCTTAGACTCTCTTCTCAGATCATATGCTTACCCGCGACCTAAAGAAATCAGCAGACAACTTAGTGGTTCACGGAAAGCTCATTGTAAACCTCTCGACGAACCTGGCGAGGCCGGCCCGTAATGGGGGCGGATCGGGTCCATCAGCCTCGAGCAACTCTGCAGGTCCATCCAGCCTCGCACCGCAAAACTCTAACCTATCATCTCTAGCCTCGTCGGATAACAGACCAACCTCGTCCTTGTCCGGCCCGAACGGTGTTGCTTCTAGTGGATCCCAGGCCCAGCTGCCCATCCGACCGGCGAGCATCAATGCGACGGCAGGCCCCAGTCAGCAGCAGCCGCAGTCACAGCAGCAGCCTCCTGCTGCTACTGCGCATGCGCCTGCACCTGCGGCAGCATCGTCATCATCGTCCAATTTCCCCGGACGCCAAGCATCTTCGCAGCAGCAGCAGCAGCAGCAGCTCAGTCCCTTCGAAGACTCTCACGGGCCGTTGCCCGCGGGTTGGGAGCGACGTGAAGACAACCTCGGCAGAACCTACTATATCGACCACAATAGGAGGACCACGAGCTGGAAACGCCCGTCGGCTAATGGCACCGTCGAGTCTAGAGTTGATCGTGAAGCGGCCACCCAAGTGGAGCGACAGCGACATCTGAACCGTACCCTCCCCGAAGATCGCACCGGCGCTAGCTCTCCGACTCTTTCGCAGGCGCAAACCCAGGTCCAGCAGCAATCGCCACCCCAACAACCCTCGAGTCCTTCGCAGATGGCAGTTGCGGGCGCCGCTACACAGCCCGGCACTGGAGAGCTTCCACCCGGCTGGGAGCAGCGCTTCACGCCCGAGGGCCGCCCTTACTTTGTCGACCACAACACTCGAACCACCACGTGGGTGGACCCCCGCCGACACCAGTACGTTCGCGTATACAGCCCTCACAACAATTCGAACGGCTTCCAGCAGCAGCCCGTCTCGCAATTGGGTCCCCTACCTAGCGGGTGGGAGATGCGTCTCACCAACACCGCCCGCGTCTACTTCGTCGACCACAACACCAAGACTACAACCTGGGACGACCCGAGGCTGCCGTCTTCTCTGGACCAGAACGTGCCGCAGTACAAGCGCGACTTCAGGAGGAAACTCATCTACTTTAGGTCGCAACCTGCCATGCGCATCCTCTCTGGCCAGTGCCATATCAAGGTGAGGCGATCTCACATCTTTGAGGATTCGTTTGCGGAGATTCAACGGCAGTCTCCCACGGACCTTAAGAAGCGATTGATGATCAAATTCGACGGAGAGGACGGTCTCGACTACGGTGGTCTTTCCCGAGAATTCTTCTTCCTGCTCTCGCACGAGATGTTCAACCCCTTCTACTGTCTCTTCGAGTACTCGGCGCACGACAACTACACTCTGCAGATTAACCCCCACTCGGGCATCAACCCCGAGCATCTCAACTACTTCAAGTTTATCGGTCGCGTTGTCGGTCTGGCTATCTACCACAGGCGCTTCCTCGATGCCTTCTTCATCGGCGCGCTGTACAAGATGATTCTCGGCAAGCCCGTCGTGCTGGCGGACATGGAGGGCGTCGACGCCGACTTCCACCGGTCGCTGCAGTGGATGCTGGACAACGACATCTCGGGCGGCGTGCTGGAGCAGACGTTCTCGACGGAGGACGAGCGGTTCGGCGTCGTGACGGAGGAGGACCTCAAGCCCAACGGCCGCAACATCGAGGTGACGAACGAGAACAAGAAGGAGTACGTCGACCTCATGGTCAAGTGGCGCATCGAGAAGCGCATCGCCGAGCAGTTCCAGGCGTTCAAGGAAGGCTTCCACGAGCTCATCCCGCAGGATCTCATCAACGTCTTCGACGAGCGCGAGCTCGAGCTCCTCATCGGCGGTATTGCCGAGATCGACGTCGACGACTGGAAGAAGCACACCGACTACCGCGGATACACCGAGACCGACGAGGTCATCCAGTTCTTCTGGCAGACCATCCGGTCGTGGGATGGCGAGCAGAAGTCAAGACTGCTCCAGTTCGCTACGGGTACTTCGCGTATTCCCGTCAATGGGTTCAAGGATCTGCAGGGGAGCGATGGGCCGAGGAGGTTTACGATTGAGAAGGCTGGTGATATTAATAACCTGCCCAAGGCGCATACTTGGTACGTACATAACCGGGGGACAATATCGACAAGAACAATACTAACGCTCTGTGTTCCTTAGTTTCAACCGTCTCGACCTGCCGCAGTACAAGTCGCTCGAGATGCTCCAGCAAAAACTCACCATTGCCGTCGAGGAGACTATGGGCTTCGGGCAGGAGTAAGTTAAGCAAGGGGTGGGAAACAGCAACACAACAAGAGCTGGGCTCTTCTTCTGCCCGTGGTGGGATTGGATGGAGCGGACGGAGGTCTCCGGGTGTTTGTTCGAGTCTGTGTGATAAGGTTCTGTTTGTCGTCCTGCTCTGCAAAGGGAAACAGTGTATTATCTTTGTTGTGGCAGAGAGGAAGAAGAATATCCCCCTTGCCAGTTCTCTCATCACTGCTCTTTTTGCTTTTCTCATTTTTTTTTCTCTCCTCTGTTTTCTCATTGGGAATGTGCTTGGAGAGGGAAAGAGAGGGAAGGAGGCACAACGTCATGGTTTCTCTCGGCACAGCGTGATCCCATGGTGGCTTCAGTCTAGGGAGAAAAGGAACCAAGCTCAGATTGGGAGGGGAAATTGGGGGCAGCGAGAAAGGGAGGGACCAGCAGGCAACGTTGGCACAACGTTTCATGATTCATGATAGATTGGTGGAATATGGAATTGTAGCGGCTTTTTTTTCATCCTTTTTTTTTGTTCACTCTTCTTTTTCCTTATTATTGCCCATCATCATCATTGTCTTACTTCTTTTCTTCTTTGTCTTCTCTTTTACTCACCTATCGTGTATCTCGCGGGATTATCCTTTTTTTTTATTATTGACAATTGGAGCGTTTGGTTTTGGTTTTGACTCGTCTTTTTTTCTCTCTCCTTGTCCCTGTTGTTTTTATACATCGCCGCTCATCTTGCTTCGCTCATCGCCGGGGGGAAGTTTTAACTTTATTGTGTGGCCTTCGGCGGCGCAGAACATGGGATGTTTTGCTTTGCTGGGGGCGGGAGGGGGAGGGGATTTTTCTTTCGAGTTAGGCTGGTTTTAGGGAGGAGTTTTTGGCCGAGGGGTGGTTTCTTCTTCTTGTGTTTTTTTTTTTTTTTTATATTTAGTATTGATATACGGTTATTCTTTTTTTTATTCCTTTGCTCTTTTTAAATCATGTTTCTTCGTGTGTGGGCGAGTGAGAGTGCGATGTTGAGTGATGTTGGATGTGTGGACGAGGCGAGAGAGGCTCTTGTAAGTTTGTCGAGAATGAGAATATCTTTGCTCTCTCGCCCTGTGATGGACTCCTAGTCCGGTCCTCCCTTGCGTAGGGCCAGGAAGAGTATCTAGAGAGGAGGGGGAAACCTACATGTTAACGATGGTTATACTCGGAAAGTTCACATCATTTGAAATGCCAGATTCAATGATCAATGCTGATTCTCTTCTCTTAACCATCCTATCCCTATTCCCCATCGCCAATTCCTCCGCCTCGACTTACATGATCCGTAACCGTCCCCGGATCACTGAGCTCTATCTATGTACACGGCAGAGACAAGTTTGCAAAGAAAACAAAAGGAGAGGTGTAGAAAGGACGGGAGAGACCGGGAGATGTATGTATATTCCCCTTTACACTTTAAACCCGTCCGGACAACCAAAAAAAAAAAAGCATTAACAAGGTTAACAAACATAGGGGGAAACGCCCTTCTTCTGGGTTTTCGTATTTTAGGAAACTTCAATCATCCCCCCCACCTGGAGATATTTGACACATACACATACTCACTCGCACAAGTTCTCTTTGAAAGTCTGAAAGAAAGACGGGGAGTACTCGGAGAGTTATATGACGTCGTTGATTTTCCGTTCTTTTTTTCTTTACTTGCGGTACCACATCCTCGTAATCTTGGTATTCCGCATCTTCCTCTGGAGCTGGAAGATACCTATAATTCACGATATCCCGTTAGCAATCCCCTCCTTAAACACAGCAATGCAACCGCGCAACATCCCCTTCTCCAGGCAAATCAACATCATCACTCACCGTACATAAGGGCCTCACTCGTAGGAGGACACCCCGGAACATAAACATCAACAGGAACAATCCTATCACAGCCACGAACGACGCTATACGAATAATGGTAGTAACCGCCACCATTAGCGCAGCTGCCCATGCTGATGACCCATCGGGGATCGGGCATCTGATCGTAGACCTGGCGCAGGGCGGGAGCCATCTTGTTGGTGAGGGTTCCGGCGACGATCATGATGTCGGACTGGCGGGGGGAGGCTCGGAAGATGATACCGAGACGATCCTGATCGTAGCGGGGGGTGGAGAGGTGCATCATCTCGACGGCGCAGCAGGCGAGGCCGAAGGTCATGGGCCAGAAGGAGCCTTGGCGGGCCCAGTTTGTTATGATGTCGAGGGTGGTGCTGTTTTTAAGAGCGAGAAGTGTTGTTAGTTAAAGCTAACGGCTTACGATAGAGACGGCGAGAGAGAGAGAGAGAGTGAGGCCTTTTTGATGGGGGTGATATAGGAGTGTCGTTGGGAAAGGGAGAAAAAACGAACAGGGCATATTGGACGACGCTCTTGGTCTTCTCCTCGCTCGCCAGAGGAACTTCTATGCGCGGCTTGCGGGTGACGGAGCCGGCGCCGTGGGGGGTGAGGGAGCTTGCTTGACGGGTTGAGGGGATCGACGCGACGGGGAGGATGGATCGGTAGGCGACGACAGCCGACGAAGGCTTGGCTGTATCGGAGGCAACAAAACAGGCGTTAGCAATTAATCAATTCAATTGATGATACATTCGTCCATATTTTCGAGTTTATCGGTGGGGCGGGGCTGGTCGATCGAAAGGGAGCAATTGGTGATGATATATCGGACGGCCGGAAACGCTCGGGTTGGAGCAATTCGCTGGAAAAGAAGGGGGGGCACACATACCGCGAAGGGCCATGGACGCCGCCGTCCTCGTAGTCGGTAGCATCATTATTTGCTTCGGAACTCTCTGGACCGGGATGGGCGGGGGGTTGGAGTTGAGAGGGGAGACCGCAATGGCGTTGACTGCGGGTTTGGGATGGGCGATTTGGTGATGCTCGAGGATTTTGAAAGTTGACGGTGGAGACTTCCGAATTTGAGAGGTGCAATTGGGTGATTACGAGAGCCGTGATTGGCTGGATTGGGGGGAATGGACTTTTGGCTTATGTAATTAGACCTGGCGACTGAGGTACAAGATACAAGGGCCGAAAGACAAAAGGTACAAAAGTACATGTTGAGATTGAGGGCATCACGACTTCAATCTTAACATCTCCATTCTCTGTTTGTTCAGGGAGGGGGCTCAGACTCGATTAGAACATTGGAACACTTGGAACACACGAGTCACGGTAGGCCGAAAGAGGCAAGGGACAAGATTCAGATCAGTGATCAGTGAGTTCATATTATTTTTCCTCTTCCTTCTCCGGTTATCCCAGTCTTACGCAGACCAGGGAATGTTGGAGATTGAACTCGCGGAAGCTAAACTAGAATACAACATGCAGACTTTTGGCACCGTAGCGAGTGGCACGCATGTCAAGATGGGGGTTTGCTGACCGCTCATTGTTCCTCGGGCCGTCTTGACAGCGCTATTAGGACGGTGTTTTCCCTTTTTTTGTTTCTTTTTTTCTTTTTCCTGTTTTTGGATTTTGGAAACCTTTTGTGCGGAAAAGGATGATGGAAATGGGAGGGCAGAAGAATGACGAGAGGCATGCTAACCTGTGTTACACCTTTCCCTCGGCTTTCCAAAAATCCAAAGAGAAATGCTGTAAACAAAAAGAGCAAACAAAGGAAAATGCATGAAAAGTAGAAAGGAAAAAAGCCCAAACCCAGCAGCTCGGATACTGAACCTGGTGTGGGAAACCCGGCATCTAGCTCCCACCAGACGGACCGCATCCGCAAGAGGAGAGATCCAACGCCAGGGAAGAATCGACCGTTGCCCAAACCCAACTCCTCGGTTGACAAGGGACTTGGAGTCCCATCTCGGGAACTTACTCCTTTTCTCGATCCAGTCCATCGGCTTCGTTTGGCTCGGTGGAAGAAGCTCGTTTCGAAGCGTTGGCGTTTTCTTCCCCCGTAGGCTGGAAAGAGAAGGCTGCCTCGTAGAGAGAATCAAGACCACTCTTCCACTGGTAGATTCCCAAAATAGCAGCTCGAACTGTAAGTCCCCCCGAGGTGCCGACCTTGTTCTCTCGCGTCGAAGCAGTCCGTACTACCCCAAACCCCTCGAGAGTCAGAGAGGGGTCAAAATGTGGCGTCCAATCCAAGCAAAAGGAAAAAGAGAATCGTCCCGTAATTCAGGGACGAAGGAGGGATGAAAAAAAAACATCAAGGCAGGTAGCCGAGGACAATGGTTCAGCCTATCTGTCTGTGATATTCTCAATGGAGACACGCCCCCTCCATCCCCTCTTCCCCCCGGGAACCCGTACTGGAGGGGACCTTTTTCTCGGGTTGCACAGGCTCTGCATCTCTCGTTTGGTCGTGGCCATTACGGGGCGAATCTCCCTTGTGTTTCCCCAGAGCTCGAAAGGTGTGTGTGTGTGTCGTCTCGGTGGTTCGAAGAGGCGGCTGGAGTTCCATTTGTGTTCCCCTCAGGTCAGGGTTGGAAATGGGAGTTGTCCTTCTGGGTTCGTTTAGTTGAAGAGCTGGGCGGTGTCACAATTGCTTCCCTCACCACGTTGAAGTATCCATGCGGGAGCAGGGCCAGAAGAACAACGGTAAAAAAGACAAGCAAGAAAAGAACAAGAGAAGAAGAAGAACAAGAGACTAGAAACAAACCCGAGGAAGAAAGAACATGGGCACACATAATATAACACCGATGAAGCCGACAAAAAAAGAAAAAAAGAAAAAAAAACATAGACAAAAAGATGAAAACAACGTCAAGTACCACCACACTCCCTCACAAGACAGTTCCGCCGAAAGGCAGAGAGCCACACACTTGCGTCCAATTAGTTCTCTCTTTTTTTTCCATCAGCAATAAAATGACTTTCTTCGAAAAAAAGAAGGGCTTTGCAGTTCCATGTCCACGTCGTGAGAAACTACAATCAAACAGAATACGCCCGACCACCGCAATGGCTCAAACGCATCCTTATTCCACACGTCAGCCCAACAAACAACAAGAACAAACACTCCTCACAGCTCTCCCTAGAGCCAAGGGCGCAAAGATATGGGCCGGAGAGAACTTACCCTATGTCGCATGAAGCCCGGCCACGGCCCGGCGATGTGCCTCCGCCTTCACGCTACTGCCGCCCATGTCGCCATTGCCCGGGCTGCCACCGCTTGCTCCGGACATCAAGTACGACGTGCCAGCTCCCACAGAGCCGGGGGGTGGAGGCGGAATCGCCGTGTAGACTTGGCCATTCGCAAGCTGTGGTCCCGAGGATCCAGAGTCGCCTCGATGAGGCGAGCCGGAGTACCTATAGGCCAGCTCGGCGCTGGGCGACTGCGTACGCAGGGCGTTCTCGGAGGCGGAGAAAATAGACTCGCTGGCCGAAGAAGCCTTGAATGAAGCCATATGAGAGGGCTGCTGGGTGGTGGTCGCTTGCTGAACTGAGTGGGCATATGCAGTAGCAATAGGAGAGCCGTCGTAGGCGCTATATCCACTCGTAACGTCGGGGATGGTAGTAACGGGAGATGTGTGTGCGCTAGACGCCACCGAAGATCCAACCCTGGCCAGCTGGTAAAGGCTAGTCGACGAGTCATTTCTGTAAGAAGCCAATCCGCTGGAGCCGGTGAGGCTTCGCGTAGGGGAAGGCAGCATCCTCTCCTTGCTGGAAACACCATGAAGCTGCTGCGGATGCGACTGCGGCATCGAAGCCGCCACGCTCGTCAGCGAAAAGTTCGAAAGGTCCGCGGCGCTCAGAGGCACCTGGTGCGGCCTGTGCACCAAATTTGGTGAATTAGTAGTGTAGGGGTAACCCGGGTCGACATCAATGTAGATGCCTCCGTTCGCAGCGGCGGCGCCGTTGCCATACTTGCTACCCGGACTCAACCTGTTGTTGGTACCACATTTCAAGGTTAGGCGAGCCTCGTCCTCCAGAGTCAGGCACGGGTACGGATGGTGGGGTTGGGCATGGGCATGGGCATGGGCATGGGTATGGGCATACTGCAGTCCGTAGTCACCACTATCCTCGGCGTACCCGTTCGACCATCCAGGGACGGGCCCGTAATATGGCTTTCCGGCATAGGGGTACGCCGAGCCGGGGCTTTGCCGGTACGAGCCCAGCATCTCGCCAGATGCCATGGCGGGTAAGCCGTCAGGAGAGAACTGACTGACGGCCGGGCTCATAGATACGCTGCCTCGGGCGTGGTACGCTCTTGCCGTGTCCATATTATATCCAAAGCTGGATTCGTTCCTTAATATCGTTTCCCTCGAGGATACCTATTTTCGGATAACAGTCGCTGGGTGTTAACCTAGACCATACGTGAAAAAGAAGTGGGAGGGGGAATGTGTGTGAACGAAAAAAAAAAAAACAAAAAAAACAGTCCCGGGATCTGTACTGACTCGAAGGAAGAGGCAGGTTTCCACTCCCGCGTTCTTGCAGTTGTGACATTGCTGTCCATTGCCGGGATCTCCGCTACATCGTATCTTCCGCTTCCTACATCGTCCACACTGAAAAGCCAAAGAGTAAATACCAAGTCAGCAATCATCGAAGTTCAAGCTGGGAACAAAGGGAAAAGAAAGTGAAAGGTAGCCGTCTCCGATGTCTTGACTGCATCTCAGGAGGGTCTCGAGAACCGGCATTCCCGCTACTCGCAGCTCTCAAACACACGTCCCACGACAAAGAAAGTCCTCAAAGCACAGTCCCGAGCAACGGAACACGGATGTGTGACTTCGGCAGAGGAGGATGCCGCCCCCTCTAGAAAGAAGGAAAGCAAAAAAAAACGAAGGTGGGGGAGAGACATGGTCAAGACCTACGGCAACAGCGATGCGCTTCCTTGGGGGGTTATTATCCGACTCCTTCTCTCGTTCCGCCATGGTCGTTGTTCGTATGTGAGGATCGTGGGAGGATGTGTGATGGCATCGACGATCTGAAAAATACGGGGGACCGCGGCGACTATATCGTCTGGCATCCGGTGGGTAGCAGACCGAGCTGGCCATATTTACGTCTGCTGATTGGGAGGGGGTGTGTGCTTTTTGGCTCGAAGACGTCCCTAGGATCGCCCCGGGGAACAAGAAGAAAGGATTGAGAAGACGGTGAAGCTCTTAGGGGGTGGGCTTGTCTAGTGCTTGCTCCGTACGTGTCAATGACTTTTCCTTGCTATTCATACTTACACGAGCCCAAATAAAAACAACAGGCTGGACGTAAGACCTCGCTGGCCAATGGTAGGAATGAGAGGCGGGAGATGAAGTTTGGATCTTACCAGCATAGCCCAGCATATCCCAGAAAGTGGAGAGGGCGTGTGGTGTCGTATCGCTGCTGCAAACACTTCCCGACTCAGTGATCTCCACAACAAGCTATGGGGCGTGGGGAGGAGTGAGCCCCAGAGAAACGTGGAGCTGAGAAGAGCTGATGCAGCGCGTTGTAGCGTATGTTTGAGACTTGCCCTTCTTTTCGCCTCGGTCAAGACCAACGGCTCTGCTGACCGTATCTTTTCCGGGACAGGGATTGGGTTTGGCAATGAAAACTGATGCGTTGGGCGGAGGGGAGGTGCAAGGAAGCGGGATGAAAGAGAGATGGGATGGGAGGGTTGCGTGTCGTATGTTGCCGTCCGTCGGGATCTGGGTCGATTCCCCTGGAACTTTTCTATTTCCCTACTGTCTGGCTCCCAGAAGTGCCACGTCCCTGGGGTTCTGGTCCCTTGACTCGAGGTGGAATTCTGCCTCCCTTCTCGTGTATGGCCTGGAACGGGGCGTACGGCTTGCCGAGACTCGCGGTGTCATTAAGTCTTTCCCGAATCTAGAAAAGAAACCCGTTGCCTATCAATGGGGCCATCCCTATTTCACAACCAATTCGTCAGACTCTTGCATGTTTCTTCCATCAGCTGGGACTTGCAGGGCCGGGTAAGTTGAGAGTCCCTCAATACCTCTAATTGGTCTGTAGAGAGATAAACAGAAAAGGGTGGGCGATAATCTAGTGACGAAAGGGCCTCGTCATAAAACCGTTGTTGCTGACCTCTCGTGTAGTGTTTGGTCTCACAGAAGATGAGTGATTGCCCTTCGTCCCCAGGTGTAAGTCAGGCCAGCATCTGCCTTTCACCGTAGATGGGCGGAACTTTGCTGCTGAAGAAGAAGAGAGCCGGTACTCAGAAGAGTTGCTACAGGTTGAAGGAGAAGTAGAGAGAGAGGCGAGAAGAGAATAAATGAGAGATCTGGGATGGGGGAGGATAGCCATGTTGAAGAAGACATGTAAAGCACTGGTAGCTTTCATGTTGTTGTACTGTTCCTGTACGACCTTCGAAGTAGGCAGAACGAGGGCACCATCAGATATCGCGAACGCTTTGGGCCTCGCAATACTGTAAACGGCTGCCAATTTTTCAACATCTGCTCGCACTCCACCGTCCACACTCTCTCCTGGGAGTAATATCGACGAGCAGATGTTTGCTCGAAACTGCTTCCACGGGTCCAGGCTACGTTAGAGCAACTCCTCGCAACTCCTCGCATCTCACGCCCCGCTTAGGCCCTCAAATGTTGTGGTATGGCGGCCTTCTCTCACATCGTACACGCCCCCAAGATACAATGATTGTATCACCCTTCCAAACCCTCTCAGTCCCCTCCTCCCCAGTTCAAGGCCTGGTGAACCGGCACTCACAGCTCGCTTCAGCCATACTAATCGACCAGGGGGACAAAATGAAAGAAGAAAAAAATAATAATAAAATTTAAAACAAAAAAAGGACGCTGCCCTGTCCTCTGTGAAACTTTCACATCGTACTGTCATAGGTGGTATTCGCCCTGAGACTTAGAGGCTCGGCTTCATGACCACTTGTCATATCCGACTAGTACCTCTTGCCATATCACCGATGCCTTCGTATCGTTTGGCTCTCCACTCTGTCCCTTGGTTTCCTTATTCCTCTCTCTTTGCGCATGTGTTATGTGACTCTCGTTGCCAAACGGGGGCGCCAGGCGGCGGTCACTTGCATCTGTACAGGAAACACATATGACATTTTTCTATGCCCTCCTTAAACCCCCTTCCTCTTTTCTACCCCACATACTTGTTAACTAGCAATGCGTCTATGTCGGCGCGTTGTTGCTTCCAATGAGTTGTTTCTTGGTGTCATTGGCATTTTCTGTGCTTCCCCGATTGTGCTGTGAGTGGCATCACTTGGGAAACCGGAATGTTGCCCTTGCCCAATATATTGGCACCGCACTGGCAATCTACAAACAACATAAAGAAGTGTAAAGTAGCAGACTGGGAGGAGGGCGTGAGGCTACAAATCATTGAGTGACGGAGCACCGAGAAACATCAGTGAGAGTGTAAAGGGGTATGGGGAGTGTGCGTCATATGGAGTTGGTAAGAGGGCGGGTGTGTCACCAGCCCGGAAATGTTTGATCAATGATGGTAGAATCGGTGGAATCCCACATCCTGATTCCCCAAAATCGACGCGGGTCTCTGCCGGCTTGCTGCTATGGACTCTGGTAACCACAGGCGGCCACTGGCGGCCAAGTTCTCTACACCTTAACGCCAGTGACGCGCAGCGTAGTAGCAGATGTATTCGCTCTATGACCATCCCAACTTTGGGATACAGGCAAACCCTGCAACAGAACATTCTGGGAGACCTGACCAGCGCAGGTTGTGATTGCGGCAATCCTTGGGAATGGCAGGCGTGGACGTGATTGCTTCTTCGCGCATCCTACCTTGAATGAAGATGAGGTGGCTACCCTTTCTCACCCCATATCCCTGGGTTTGCGAACAAGCTAAGAAGACCGGTCGAGGAATACAGAAGGCGAGGAGGCGTCGTGCTTGTTTGCGCTCATGTACTCACGGAGGTCCAAAGGATCAACATGTCTAATTCAAATCACCAACAACGCCCGAACAGAGACAGAGACAGAGCCGGCACTAGAACCGGCTAGTTACTTCCCTCGGAGCTATTGTACTGTGCCTCGTCGTAGCCAAGGCTCAGTCCTGTCACTGGGCTATTCACCAACGGTCGCTTGTCTCGGTTGGCGCCGCCACTATTACTTATCCGGCCCTTCACAACGGGTACCGCAGGAAGCGAACCACGGTAAATATCGATGGGATCGTTAGTCCTCGCCATACTATGCTGGGTTATGAATGGCCGGTACGAGGCGGGTGAGGAGCAAGGAGGAAAGCGTCCTTCCTCATTCAGCCAACTACAGCTTCCAGTCCCACTGTCAAACGGGAAAACGAAGCATCTGGAAGAAAGAAAATTAAAAGAAAAGCCCATTTCGGGCCGCAAGCGCAAACAAGACGGCACACAAGGACTAGCGCAAGAGGGTCTGCGGTTATTCACGATGACGAGGGTCCGTTGGAATACTACCTCCCCACGACGTATGCAAGATTGGCCATCATCAGGCCGAGGATTACAAGCAGGGTTAACGGCTGTATGCAAGCCCCAGTAGACACATTCGCGGTCCTCCTACTGGTAGACCCAAAGAGATGAGGAGTTGGGCAGAGGCCGCCAGTTGCAGGTATGAGCTCTCGGATAGAAAGACTGATCAACCACTAGTTGACGAGTAAGGAAAGGGGGGGTATTAGGAAAGCCCATCAGAGGGCGAGGATATCCAAGCTGCCCGTCATCTACGGTTATCCATCCACCCCCTTCCCAGGGTTCAATATTGGATACAACACGTGGGCCAACGGCCTTGATCATAGGAAGAGCACACATGATGAGGCTGTAAACAAGGAAAACCGGACCGTTGAAAAGGTCGGATCGAGAGCGGGAGTGAGGAGGAAGGTGGCCACAATCGGGGACAAGTCGAGACCCGGACAGAAGAGACTCCCCCAGACAAGCAAAAACCTCGCCAATATTTGCTAATATGTGCGATCCCACCCTTGAACTTCGGGGTTTGTGCAACTTCTGCAGCACACCTGCAGCACCAAGAGAGGGCAAATCCTAACCGGCCGTTGGACGAAAGGAAGGGAAACATCAATAACATGCAGATGCCACGCGAGGTTCACCCCGTCAAATTCTATTTCTTACCCTCCCACTACTTCGTAGAGGACAGACGTGAGGGTGGGAAATGAAATGTGTACCTCCAGAGAGAATGATAAAAAGAAGGCCGCCGGCCAGAGAAGCACCACTTGCAAACGCATTCATCTCGAACCAGGTTCGCCCGACCTCGCAACCCCCAACTCACTGGCAGCAAGCGATATGACACAGGTGAATCGTCACCCTTGTTAGACCCGGCAATACGTGACAGGTGCTCTGCGACAACTTGATCTTCTTCTCGGCGTTGGCCCAGTAGACAGAGAGAGACGTGCGAGATCATGCTCCGAGGATGAGAAATTGAAGTCAGAAATGGAATACTACGGCGTCACTGTATGCCGAAGCAGATGAACCAAGCAAACATGCAAGAACTTTTTCATCATCCAGCCAGCGCCCGGTCCACGTACAACCGGCACCAGAAAACGGGCCTCAATCAACAACAAACAAAACTACAGGCGGTTATCACCGATAGCAAGCTGGGTAATTGGTAGTAGTAAGTGTACAGAAAAGGGAAAAGACATGGGGAGAAGAGGGGGAGAAAAAAAAAATAAACCCTTGCAGCGGCGGTAGATCATCATGCAGGATGAAGAGAAAGCGATGAAGAAACAAATAAGAGAAAATACAAAGAAGGAGGAAACGGGGGTATCCTCGTCCTGAGCTTTGACATGGGTCAGCACTGGGTAAACCAGAAGATGCTGGATCGATTCGCACGAAGCGAGAAACGAGGGGCTGTAAGAGCCGAGCTGGCGTTACACGAACTGTACCACATCATGGATCCTGTCCGAACTGAAGGCAGGGAATGATATGGTGTTTTGAGATTCGAGCCGTTCGCCCAGGTCGAGACCCAGAATCGTCTCATCCATCCACTGCGACCTTCAGCGCCACCACCACTTGGGCCCCGACCGGCACCACGAAGCCGTTGGGGGGCGAGGAAGCGCCATCTCGTCGAGGAATACGCATTGGGGGTTGCCCGCGAGAGAGGAGATCAATCCGTTTACCGCAATCAAGCCACGAATCCTAATCTTTTGACACGAATGCGTCGGCGGAAAACGTCGATCAGTTGAATGCCACAGAGAGCGAAGAAGGCAAAAGCCATTATGCAAGCAGCATCCCCCTTACAATCATTCCAAACCTTATAACGATTGATTGTACTGGCTTATCCCGCTGTTGTCAATACCGTTGCGTGCAGTCCGTGGAGCACGCCACCGTGCAGCATACCCCCTTATACGGGAAAGCCATTAGGTTGTGCGACTGTAGCAGCTTCCATCCATCTGCGAGTGCCTTGCTTACTTGGCCAACTCTCGTCTGAACCAAACCGACCCCTCCGTTGGCAATGCTGGCCCGGCCAAGTGGTGACGGACAAAAGAGGTGGAATGACGATCCTGGTATAGACGAGATTTGAGGCGGCTGTCAGGGGAATTGGGAACCTGACCCTGCACCCGCTTGGTCGGAACGGACATCGTCCCCCCAGGAAAACCCCCTTTCTTCTTTTTGTTTCCTTCTCTACACCCCTTTGTCCCAACGCTAGGGAATAGGGTCGATTTCATGAAGGGCAGCGTAGCCGCGGGCTTGAGAGAGCATGCAGAATTCCCGAATCCGCCCCGGACACCGCTTGCCTCCTCCTCCATCTGCGGGACACCCAAGCAGTCTAGGGTTTTCTTTTTTAGATCTGGGTGTAAACCTGTGAAAATCCGTTTCGCAGATGAGATTCGTAACAAAAATCCCACGGCTTCGGCCGTGCTAGGAAGGACCGTAGCTTTGCCACTCATGACGTCTTATGAGGCAACCTTCCGTCAACTTCATCTCGAGAGTAGAAGGTATTCGTCTTCGCAAGGGGTCAGGACGGCAGGATGCCTCACCGCACTGGCCGAGGGGTAGTTTGGACAAAGGCCGACACAACTCGGCTGCTATCATCTGGTTGAACTCTTCTCATTCTCCACTCCAGCTGATACACGCAACAACCAACTCCAACCATCATCATTTTCGTGGAATAAAACAGTAAACATCATCTTCTTCTTTTCGTCAATATGGGTTTGTCCTCTGTCCACGGGAGACAAAAAAGACCCCCAGAACCGAGCACATGCAAGACATCCACAGCCAAGACTCCCAAATGTAACCACTCTCCCAGCTCAGCTTTTCGTATTTGGCCGCCAACATCTCAAACCCATGCCCAACCTCACGGCGTGCGACACGGGCGATACTCCTCTCGCTCTATTTGATAATGACATTTCCCAACGCAAGGGCTAGACCAAGCCCCCGGGGAGACGCAAGAAATGCTTCCGAATGCTTCTTCATGTGGCACATATCGTACTTTTGGCCAGCTGCCCGTACGACAGCGCGACAGCCCTGGAGAATGAGGGGATCGGAGGAGAGAATGCGTTAGTGGAAGAAAGAAGAAAGACTGTGAGAAAAATAGAGAAAGGAAGACCAAAGGCAGATGTCGGTACCCGGAGTCGTGATACCATATCTGACTCTGCGATTGGACCGGTCTAACAGAGGAAAACGTAGCATTTAATCAAGAGATGGCGAAGAACAGTGTGCGGCCGTTGGGGGTTGACGGATGGGGCTCGATCTTCATTGTGATTTATTACTTGGCGAGTTAGACTAGACGACTATCTCCGGTAGGATCATGGCCCAGAAACGGGCGAGGTTGGAGATCTGTTAAAAAAAAGAGTGTAGGAAGAAAGTACAGTCTCAGGAGACTAAAGTAACATGTTTCCGACCTGATAGCCTTGTGATAAAGACATGTACGGTCCTTTGGCTTGGGCGTATGGTCAATCTGCTGGCTCGTGTCCATCCGAAGGAGTTTGGCAAAGTGAGAGACGCCCAGAGATGTAGCCGTTTTGATCGAGCCCCTTATTCATATTTGAAGGGGCATGCTCGCTCAGACGAAGGCTTGACAGAACTCATTCCAATTCGGAAGGGTCTCTGTCGAACGACAGCCCGCGCAGACTCGAGTTGCGATTCCTGGCCGTTACAGTGGCGTCCGTGTGTCTCTCGTCTTCCACCAGCTTCATACCGAAGCTTGACAGATGAAGCCCAATGTAGTACGGGTCAGCAAAAAGACAAAAGAAAAACAAGGAGGAGTCCACCTCGAGCTTTGGTGATACCGACCAATGGGACGAATGAAAACAGAGTCCATCATTACACGACCTGTGAAACAGGGCGATAGAATATAAATCTAGAAGTGACAGGGATGGGGCGATTGACAAACCAGAGAGCAAGTCAAGCCTTCCACACCACGCCGCACAGCCCCGCATGGCGGTATTAAAAAGAAAGCTGACCTCTGTGTTCTCGTGGTATATTGGTGTCGACGGCTGGGAGCAGGCATCCGACTGTGGGGTTAATAGCATCAAGTGGACGTCTGACACGTTTGTAGAGGGATGGGGGGATTCAGCATTGCGGACCCTCGGGGAGTGATCGACGGATATGTCAACCCCGTCAATTGGAACGGGATATACACTGAAGACTCGATACGGCGTCATTCACGAGGTGTAGGTGCTGGGTCAGAGGAGGTAGTACACGAGGGCCCTTGCAGTGTGGTGGCTGATTTTAGAAGAAGACGAGAGGGGGGGAAAGAAGGCGCAGAGCGAAAAAAAGTGGGTGGGTGGGGGAGGAGGAAACCCGGGACGCAGGCCAATGTAGGCAACAAGGAATACGAGTAATGTTGTCACAGTTTCCAGGGTTGACGTGAAGATGAGGGGATTCATCAGACTTCCCCCTTGTTTCTCTGACGCCGAGAATCCTGACGGTCTCGAGATGCGACGCAAGTCCGATATTGGGCAGGGAGAACGTGTACGGTACCCGGCGAGATATGAGAAATGACAGCTATCTCTCCGAAGATGATGGATGGTAACGCCACGACATCCTTCTGGCTTTAGCCTCTCTCCATCGTTCGAAGGTGGGGGTAAAGTTGATCAAGATGGTTGTCCCGAAAGATACGAAAGGTGAGGTGCAGCCTCAAGGCGGGTGGGCAAAGACAAGCTGCTGGCTTCCGCGGCTCCAAGAACAGTGCCCGATGAAAGGATCATCCACAGTCCATTGATGTCTTCCTTTCGCTCTATCATTGGTAAAAAAAATAAAAAAAAAAATGTCTTTCATCTCTGCCAAGGAAGAAAGGCCAGTACCATCGGTGGATGGGATTCATGATAGGACCCTGCCTTGACCTGCCCAATTTAGCTCGTTTCTGTGTTTCCTCGAAGTCGTGCTCAGTAGCGGCGCCAAGCATACCAGATGCTTCTTGTGCCAGGCACCGCATGTGTCATACCTTCCGAAGAGCAACACGAGGCATGTCTGAAACCGGGGGACGCTGTCATTATTGACTATCTCGAGATTTCGGCGCATGAAAGAAATATCACCCAGGATGTAGTGTAGCAACGGTCACGAAAGTCGAAAGTGTGACCATGGATGTCTGATGCCGAATACCCACTCAATGATCCCAAGTATGACTGGTCAAGGGAGGACCGAATATTAATGACAGCTCACGATGCTCAGGAGAACAGGAGGACACTCTTCCATGTGGCGGGCCAGTGTATCTTTATCTACCCAAAGGGGCAGCATATTAGCTTGAATTACTGCCACTGGTAGCCAAGCTTTGAGTCTAGCGTTGACCCCGAGTATTGACCCTGGGCATGCCAGTGTCTCGAACGGCGGCATGACAAGATTCAAATCCGGATCCCAATAGCAAGGAAAATGTCGCAGGCCGAACTTGGTAATGACGCACTCGGATGTGAACAATATAGCGATAAGAATTAGGCAGGCGGACATCACAGCTAGCGCTTATCCCGTCCATCGTAGTAATCTCGATCTCGCCTACGGTCGTCTCGAGGTCGGTTATCTCTTTCGCGGTCCCTATCGCTGCGATGATGCCGCCTGTCGTCGGCACCGCGACCACGATCACGGTGCTTCGAGCCGGAATAGCGGTCATCCGACCGGCGATACGGACTCCGACTTCTGCTTCTTCTTCTATGGGGCGGCCGATTATCTCGAGGTTGCGACTCCCTGTCACCATCCCCCCGAGGCCGTTGGGCTCCCCGGTCATGGCGGCGCTTCATTTCTTCCTGGCCGTATACCATGCCATACTTGCCGCTGACATCTTCATCGTATTCGTCTCGGTACTGCCTCCTCTTTTCCAGCTCTGCCGCACCACCGTAACCACCCCGCGATGCTCTCGCCTTCCGCTTCTGCGTTTCATCGTTTCTCCAGGCCTCGCTGAGCTTGCTAACACTTTGAGAAAAGTCGACGTGGATTCGGCGGTCATCGATCAAGACATCTTGCATTTTCGAATAGGCGCCTTCGCATGCGCTCTTATCCTCGTACTCGATGAAGGCATATTGTAAACTATCGCCCGTCTTCCTATCCCGAATTACCTCACAGCTAAGAATCTTGCCAAAGCGGCCGAAGATAAGCTCGAGATCCTCGTCGGTCGTAACGGGGTTCAGTTTGCACACAAAGAGCACGTTCTCTGGAGGCTTGACTTCGGCAAATGGTAGATCGCCCATCAATTCAAGGGTCAAGGCATTTGCTCTGGCATCTTGTTCTCGTCGGCGCCGCTCAACCTCTTCCTCTCCTAGCCCTTCCTGCTCGCGAAGTGCGGCTTCATCCGCTATTCGAACAGTCGCAAGCTGTGCTTTCGTGGGTTGTGGGGAGCTGCTGGGTTCGCGTAGGCCAGATGGGTCGGGGTAAGGGTCGTCGAGAATGATTGTGTGGTTAATCCGGATGTCGACAAGGGGATGTCCTCGTTCGTCGGTGATCGCGCTGTTGATCTTGTCCAAAACATCAAATCCTTCCACCACCTTGCCAAAGATGGCTGCCTTGCCATCTAGGTAATCGGTATCGTCGCCGAGAGTGACGATGAACTGCGACGCGGCAACTCTTGTATCTGGATCAGACGGCAACGGAACCGTGGCCATACTGACGGTCCCCCTCTCGGCATGTTTTAGTTTTGGATGGAAGAAAGCGGGAAACGACTTTTTGGACTTGTCGCCAGAGACAAGACCCCATATAGATGTGCCGCCATCAGACTCGGAGGATAGAGGGCCGAGAGGATCGCCGGTCTGGAAGGAAAAGTTCTTTTGAATCGAATGGATAGGTGAGAAGTTGTAGTACTTGATCTTGCAGAGCTTCAGAAAGTTTTCGCAAAGCTTCGGGGCGTAATCCACTAGTAAGTCAATTACCACATCGCCTGAACTCGTCTCTATAAGCACCGACATGGCGAGTGTGTGCTGGTCTGGTTTGAGGGTAAAAGGCAGAACAGAAGACTATAAACGAGGAAGTCGGGCGGCGGAGAGAGATAAGTTGGGTCGAGAGATGGTTGAAGAAGGCGAGGTTCAGCCTACTTGTTCGTGCCTTCCTCTTCAATTCCCAAAAAAATAGAGGCTAAGTTCGCTGCACTGTACGACTTTCAACCAATCAAAATTCTCTTTCCCGGGAGCTCAATGGACCCACTTCCGGAGCCTTGCACCTGCCCCACGGTGACTCTTGAGATTTTTTTTTTTTTTTTTTTTTCGACTCTTCCTGCCCTCTTTTTTTTCTGACTTCTTCCGATGCCTTCACGACTTCACTATAGGTTTCATTAAACTTAGGCACTCCAACAAGGAGGCCCACCCAAATTCAGGCAGGAGGAATAAACAACACTCAAATTAGAACGCCTCTTTCCAATTGTTCAATTGGCCTACCTTTGATACATACACACACACACATATACATCCGACCTCTCTCTCCAAACTGCCTGCCCAGCATGGGTGCCACCGACACTAAACCTTCCAAGAAGCGCCGGCAGAGCGAGGATCCAGAGGCAGCCGCAAAGAGGAGACAAAAGAAGCAGAAGAAGACCCCGCTATCTGCCGAGATAATAACATCAGACGTCGAGTCCACGCCTCCCTCTCCAGCCGCTAACGGCAAGAGCCAAGATCCCACAGCGGAAGATGGGGCCAAGACCAAGAAAGACAAGGCCAGAAAGGCTGCTGCTGCTGGCATACCCGCGTCGCAGCAATCGATTCTAGATCCCATCGAGATCTCTCTCACCCCGCCCCCGGATACCCAAGACAAGAAGAAGTCGAAGAAGAAGAAGCGAGATGCCGAAGAGGAGCTCGGAGCCCCGTCTACGGCAAATGGCGCTAGCATAAGCCGTGTAGAAGACGAGTCCTCCACAAAGGTCAAAAAGGAAAAGAAGGATAAGAAGAAGAAGAAACATGATGATGCCGATGTCGCCGATGCTAATGAGAAGAAGACTAAGAAGGAGAAGGACAAAAAGAAGAAGAAGAAGGATCGAGATGTTCACGTAGATGAGGATTCTCTCAACGCAAAGAGGGAAGCCTCAGTTGACCTAGGCTCCCAAGCAGCACCAACGAACGGAGCCAAGGAATCTTCGATGTCTGGACTACCGACCACCACCCCCGAAAAGAAGCGAAGGCGCAAAGACAAGTCCCTCGAAATCCAAGCCACTCCCCCCCCCGAATCGCCCAAGGTTGCCAAGTCCACCACAGCTCGCCGATTTTCGACGCCTTCAGTGCAGGCTGACGCCCGTGAAGAGACCGCCTCATACACCAAGACCTACACCTCCGCCGATGCGGACTCTGAGCCTTCCGGGCCTCCTCCTGTTATCAACCAGGAAGTCGCGAGATGGATACCTCTGTGGCCTCGAGGATGGGACCAACCCATCACGGCCGCCATCGAACAACACCTCACGCCCAAGCTTCATCGATATGACGGCGAGATCGGCGGAGTCCTTCTAAGCTTCAAAAATGTCTCCCTTAATGACAAGCCAACCCGAGAAGGCGCCGCCAAGACAGACGAAGAGTCCGTCAAGCTCCTCAGCGTCAACGAATACGGTGTGGGCTACTGCTGGCTCATCGCGGACCTCGAGCTCTTCATGCCCAAGCGAGGCGCCTGGATGGAAGGAGAGCTCATCCTCCAGAACCAAGGCCACGTGGGCGTAGTCTGCTGGGGCAAGTTCAACGCCAGCATCGAGGCGAAGCGTCTCCCTCCCAAATGGTACTGGGTCGCGGCGCCCGAAGAGGACGGCGACGTCAACATGGACATGAACGGTGACGGCGACAGCGGCGAGGAGCACCCCAGCGTCACCGTCCTGGGCCACTGGGTCGACGAGGCCGGTAACAAGATCAATGGCAATCTTCGCTTCCGCATCAAGAACTACGACGTCGGTCTTAGCGGCGATCACAGCTATCTGTGCATCGAGGGCACGATGCTGAGCGAGAACGAGGAGAATCGCCTGAGGGAACGGGAGCTCAAGAGGGCGAACCTCGGATCTACGGGTGGTTCGCTGCGTAGGCGGCAGCGTGCGCTTCCGGAGTTTAGCATGACGGATCTTGGTGTGGACGCTGATGCGGAGAAGAAGAAGAAGCCGGATTGGGGAGTGAGGACGCCGAAGAAGCGGGAGAGGAGGGAGCCGAGGGAGCAGGTGGAGCAGGGGGAGCAGTCGAGTGAAGGAGGGGCGGAACCTATGAATGTTGATGTTGAGGAGGACGAGTAGGATGTGTTTTTACTTCCCAAAACGCGGCTGTCTGATGTGCTTGTAGTTTTTTTTTTGTTCAATGTAGTTTGGTTGATCAGGGATTCCTTCGATGTTTAGTCCAGTCTGAAGATGAGGCATAAAAATCAAGTCTGATGATTTTTATCGAATGGACGATTCGAAGATCATATCACACACACTCTAGCGATGTCGTACCTTGTCAAGATCCATGACACAAGAATATCCCGCCTCGTCTCCTCGACATCCAAATATTTCCGTATCACATAGTATTTTCTGGTGCCTAGCACTCGAGCAAGCAAGTTCTCTGTTTAGGATTAGAGGTTATGAAAACGGCGTCCTGAAGACTCCTGCAACTCCCGTGACAGAAGGATAGAAATGCACACTTCAAAATCAAGGCTAGAACGGTATTTGCTTTCGAGAGGCTCCACCGTCCGGTTCAAGATCCCTCGAGGGCCGAAAATGTGCAAGTTATTAACAAGGAATTGAATTTTTATTTATTATCTATCATCATTCATGCCCAAATTCTCAAGTATCATACCTTGATTCTTTTTGAGGCTCTCGTGTATTATTCGTTTATCAAATCCCCCCTTCTCATCAAAGCCTACTCAACCTCGCAGAACGCCTTAAACGTAACGAACTCGTCATCAGGTCCGCCACGAGACTCGAGAACAAGCTCGGCGGTCGCACCGACGAAGTAGACATATCCCTCCTCCATATCCTCAACCTTAGGGCCGACGGAAATCTTGCCCTTGCCCTTGGTGCAAATGACAACGCTGGGGCCCTGAATAGGCTCAAAGGTGGCCTTGGCACCGTCACCATTGAGAGTGGTGCGGATAACGGCGAACTCATCGATGGGAGGATCGTAGAGGGTCACGGATGAGCTGGAGCTGTAGCCAGTACGGTTGAGGGTGGCGTATGGGTACTCGGTGGGCTTCATCTTCTGCTCCTCAATTGGGGCAAAGTTATAAGTGAGAGTACTGACGAGGGTGCTGACGTCCTTGTACTTGGGGGTGAAGCCAGCACGGATGACGTTGTCAGAGGAGGCCATACACTCGACAATGTCGCCCGAGATATAGGCGTGAATGTCGTCGGCGGTGAGGAAGAGAGCCTCGCCGGGTTGGAGCTCGACGTAGTTGAGGAAGAATTGGACAAAGAGGCCAATGTCATTGCCATACTGGCCGTAAAGGCGGCGTACAAGTGCAGCCATCTTCTCGCCAGAAATGGAGGGAACGCCGCCGGCAGCAAAGTTGGCGCCCTCAGAGTCGGCAAGCTTGATGAGCTTCTCGGTTTCGGCGTCGACGTCGGACTGCGAAGAGGCCATGAGGCTGCCAAATGTCTTCTGGAGAATCTTCTTGCTCTTGGCGGTGGCCTCTTCCGAGGCGTCCTCAGCCTGAGCCTTGGCGTTGGCAATGAACTCGTCGGCGACCTCGGCACCGACAAGGGCCTTTAGGGGGCCAACGGTCCCGAGGAAGTGGGCGATCTCGGCGAGGGGTCGGAAACCGCAGAGACCCTCGAAGGGAGTGACGGCAATAGCCATCTCGGGTTTGTGGTTGTCATCAGGGTAGTTCTTGGGGTCCCTGGCGTGGAGCTCCTCGGCAAGCTTCTTGTTGGGGTGGGCTTGGATAGAAAGAGCGGTATCAATGGAGAGGATCTTGAGGAGGAAAGGAAGCGTCTCTCCGTATTTGGCTGTGACGGCGTCGGAAAGGAGGGCCTTGTTGTCCTGGACAAGGTCGAGTAGAGTACGACCAGTGGTCAGGTCCTTGGAGGGGTTGGAGGGGTGGGTGCCCATCCATAGCTAGAGAGACGCGGGGCTGTGAGTTGGCGGTGTGAACAAAGGAGAGCAACGAAAACAGCTATCAGGCAGATGATGCTACGACAGACCCTGCCTAACAGCGATTGCAAGTACAGAGGGAGTCTATCAATAGCTTCACATCCCAGATATCCATCCCCAAGCTTCTTAGGCAGTTTACTTACCTCAGAGTAAGGCTTATCTGACTGGATAGAGAAGTTGCCAGCAGGAGTGGCAGCAGCGAACTTGGCAGCAGTAGAGTCATGACCCTTCTTGCCCCAGGCATAGGAGTTAACTCCACATTGGAGCCTCAGCAAAGGGACTTGCATAGTGAAAGGGTGATTTGCTCGGCGGGAAAGAAAGAAAGTGGTTGGAGGTGAAGGAGAGGCGGTACAATAAGACTCGAGCGGAGCTTCAGGTCCAGATCGAATCCTTGGTCTGACGTAATTTGGAGATGGTGCGGGAGCGAGGAAACGGGACCAAGACTTGGCTTTTAAAACTATATTCCCAGTGGGTATTTATTTTGTGAAAGGGGGGAAGCTACAATCGTAGGAGAGAGAAAGAGGGAAAAGGGGGAAAAGGGAGGAGGAACTAAAATGAAAGGTAGTTTGGCTTAGGTGGAAGGCACAAGCATTGGGGTCACCTGGGAACATGGGAACCTGAGTTACCTGACGATGGGACTCGACTGGATAGTTTGATGGTTCAATGATGGAAAGAGGTAGGTGGGGTGAACAATAGGCTCTTGAGCTCAGAGACAACAATGCTGCAGATGGAGGAGGGGCAAAATGGTGGGGGAGGGGAGCATCTTGGGAGTCAATCGAGTCGGTGTAGGGGTCTAACTGCAGACTATGGACTGAGGGAGCTAAAAGGAACAATCAATCGATCCACTCAGAGGCCGGTTAATTCCATTTCCAACATTCTGAGCATTTACTTCGTATAATAAATGCACTCTGTAGCCGATCGACTTGTATGAATTGTTGCATTAGTTCCAGGGTTCCAGATTTGCCCAAAAAGGAGGTCGTGAACGAGATGAAGGTAAACTAAAAGGAGGCGACAGCCGCTCGCAGCTGTACCACCTTCATCGCCCGATGTGTCAGCTGAGCCTGTCCCCGATTGGCTTCCCCGCGATGCATATGTTAAAGTCCAGACAGACTTCATCGTCCAACCTGATTGATCGATAGAAGTGGTACGTACCGACACGCGCCGCCCGCGAATAGCCTCAACACTAGACGACCTGCCTCAGTCCTTCAAAACCAACAGCTCCTTAGCATTTGCCCCTATGGTATGAGAAGACCACACACCTTTCCGGAAATTCGACTTATATCTTCGCTATTTATTACAAACGAATACTCGGAGTCGGAGCTTATCCCTCAGTCTCCGTCATGCTTTATTGTTGATACTGGGCCTCAAATCTATTCATCAGTCATCAAAAGACCAGGAAGTCGCCATCCTTGTGTTGACAATTTTACGCATCTGCATGTGAAGATAACTTGAACTTGCTCCTACCCTAAGTTGCAAGGTTTGCTGAACTTGAGGTTGATCCAGCAGCTGCACTCTCACATATCTATATCTATTTCCTTCTCTCTTGTTGCCTTTACCTTCTCCCCTCTTCTCACATCCATTGTACATCGTACATCGTATATCATAATACCTACGCACCTTTTGATCTTCGCCTTCCACCCATCTGTTAATAGAGGTAGGAAGAACTCTCTCAAATCGCAGGTAAGAAGGAATCAGTTTTCTTTTATCTTCCAAATTTCTTTCTTGTATTTCTACCCTTCCAGGAGGCACTTCCTCTCATCTCACCTCTCCCCTGCTTTCTATCAAAACAGTCTTGTCTTTTGCTGCAGTTTCAGCCTTTGCATGAAACAAAACATCACAGCATTTGAAGCCTCTTTTCATTTTTCTTTTATCCCTTGTTGAGGATACATCCGTCATTCATCGTATCGTGTTCTCAGTCTCAGCTTCTCTATTCCTACCACAAGTTTCTTACGTTATACGTTCCAAAACCGGCATACCTCATCATCCCAACTCTCCATCAGGTGTTCTCTTCAGACAGAAGCAGAATAAAAGCGGGCAATCATGGCTGACAAGGAACGCAAGAAGCTGAAGAGTACCTTCACCCCCCAATTTGCGGCGCCACCCACTCGCCGAGACCCCTAGCAGCGTTCTCAGGAGAGGCGTGCCGGCACTTCTAACGCCGACGTGCAGTCTGCAACTAGCAGCCAGCCCAATACGCCGAGCTCTAAACCCAACACGACGAGCTCCAAGAAGAAGGTTGCCATGTCGCAGCGTAACCGCAGTGGCCGCGGCCTTAACCGTAACAATGGAGGCACCCACGGCGAAGAAGTTGCGCTGTGGGACTCGGTAAAGGACAAACTTCCTGAGATCCTTGCGCAGATCAACGAAGACACTCGCAACCTCGACGAGCTCCTCAAGCTCGATGCCGAGGCGGCCGCCTACCGGAAGAAGGGAAAGGAGCCGCCGGCTAGCCTCCTCGCCAAGATGGAAACGCACTGTCGCAAGGGTGTCAAGGGTACTGAGGCGATAAAAAATGAGATCGCCACCTCTATCGAAAAGATTGGAGTTCTCCGCGCCATCATCCAGGCCAACAAGGACCAGGGCGGTACGGACGCGGGCTCCGGTCCCGCCACGACTGCTCGATCTGCCGCATCTTCGCGTCCTACTCGCGATAGGGATAGGGACCGGGATCGGGATCGGGACCGAGATCGTGAGCGAGAGCGCGATACCAGGGAGAGGGACGCCGCCGCCACGTCTTCACTTTACGACTTTGATGGTTCTGGAGAGTCTCCTGTTAGGAGCCCCATGGGCGGTTCTGCTCGGAGGTTTGGAACCGACCGTTCAAGCAACCGGGACAGCATTCCGCCCCAGTCAGACAGCGCAGAGCCAGCCTCGGGACCCGGAAGCACCTCGGCCGCAGCTGCTGGTACGGGTACAGCCAGCCAGGCTAAGTCCAAGGTCCTGTTCAACAAGGGCGACGAGGTTGCCTTCCGACCTAAGCAGGTCAGCGGTGGAGAGCAGCCCGACTGGATTCTCGGCGAGGTGGCCGCCGTTATCGGTGATGGTAAGACGCGCCGCTACAAGGTTATGGATATTGAGCCCGATGAGTCCAGCAAGCAGCGAGAGTTCCGCACGTCGGCGTCGAACATGATTCCCATCACGCCCGAATCGCAGGCGGCCTCTCTCCCCGCCTGGGAGGCAAGGAAGGTGGTCCTCGCCTTGTACCCGCAGACCACAACGTTTTACAAAGCAGAAGTTGTGAGCACCTCGGCCGATGGAAAGGTTAGCCTCCATTTCGAGGGCGAGAGCGATTCAGCTACGCTCCAGCAGGTTGAGCGTCGGTTTGTGGTCGAGTATCGACCTTGAATTTGTCATGTTGTTTCATTTCCTTGTTTATTCGGGGGTGGGTGTTACTTCTTGATTTACAAGTGTGTCAGGAAAGGGAATCGGAAAAGGCGAATACTGCGGTGTCTGTGGAATTAGCATGGTTTGGTTTATTCTATCTTGAGTATGTAGACCCAAAGCGGCCTGGGCTTTCCTTCGGGTTGAACTCTTGAGTAATTCAGCGCATTCACTCGTTTCCTCGAAACATATGGTGACTCGATCACATTGGATTTTTGACGAAGTAACCAAGTATGTGTCACGCCCCTCACTTCCTCAGATCCAGAGAGACAGTCGTTGTTGGGGACCTGCATGAATGTTTACCGGAACCCCAAGACGTGTCTTCGGAGTGACAAAAAAAGAACATCAGCGATTTGCACAACAGAGCAGGACGTCAGAGGGCGAAGAAAAAGGAGAAAAAGAAAGGGAGAAAGAAAAAGAAGAAGAAGAAAAAAAAGTAACGAAAAAAATCATGTTGCGGTGAGCCGGGATTGAACCGGCGACCTTTAGATGTCTTTGTAAACCGAAGTATTACTTCAGTCTAACGCTCTCCCAACTGAGCTATCCCCGCAATGTTTCCATTGGACGTTGAAGAGCGGTAACGTAAAAGTCTATACGAAGTAAAGCCCAAGTTCGGGGACGACTATTTTTTTTGTGGGTGTTCCAGTGGTGTTTGAGCCCTTTTTCCGTGGCAGCAAACAGAAAACGATTTCTTGGAGAACAGATCCACACCAGTGACACCACGCACATCGGGCGGCGGAAGTTTATTGACGGATTCAAGGATAATCTTGAATATTTTTGGTGGTAGCCAATGATGCGGCGCGATGGTGTTGAAACGTTTCGCTCCCCTCTACGCTAGTGATGCAGTGTACTTCGTCTATGCACTGGAACAGGTATAGTGGGAGCGAGCTCGGGCCTCTGCAGAAGAGACTTACTCGTTTCTAGGAAGTAATTTGAAGGAAGTGGTCATTGAAATTGATGATACTGTTTGTTTCCTTCTGTTTATTTGGGCGGGCTGGTTCTAGGCCTCGTCAACTGAGCCTGGAGGTCTAGAATTGTTGTTGAATTTTTCTTCGTATTTCCTTCGAGGAGATAACGCCAGAAAAGGAGCGCTGTGACCGCCAGACTCAATCAATTGAGTATAATGCATTTTGGCAGCTTGAGCCGCGACTTCCTTCCCCAAATTACATGGGGTGGTTCAATTTCATCAATGTACTTGACACGATGGGTGGGTACTTCGTGGTGGTGTACAAAGTAGTGGCATACCCACAGTACCTCGCTACTTATGTAGCTAGGCCTTAGCGTTCTGCACCGCGTGCTACCCCGAGATTGAGGGCAGGAGCGGCTGGGCGTGCCTTGCACCATGCACTAATAAGCACCAAACTGCCAAACGGGATCAGTGCATTTGCCCCTGAGGCTTCCAAATCTGCCGCTGGAGAGTTCGATGCAGTTGAAACGCCCCAAAGATTTGACATCAATCAAGATCAATCAAATGATGACCCCGACATTTGATTGAACCATTGATCCCTGTTTCTCTCTGATAGCCTCGATTGGACGGGAATGCCCCTCTTGCTCCAAGACAGAAGGCATTGATCAATTCCAGACGGCTCTGTGCCAGTGTCTGTCAGTGTCAGTGTCAATGTGAGCCCCTTGGACAGGCGATGTAGCCTTGCCTTCTGTCGCAATTAGTTACCCCTGCCTCTTGCTCACAACAACCATCCACCCCTTTCCCCCCATCTTCTTCGCCATTGTCAATTTGGCCTTGTGGTCTTTGTGATCCCTGCTCTCATTGCCAGTTTGCTGCCCTACTGTTGCTTTTCTTGTGCTCCTTTCTGGAATTGGCTTTCTTTTCTTCTCCCAGCCCCAGGGCCTTGTTCACGGAATTCTATAATAGGTTCGTAGCCTTGTCTGGCTTTCTCATCCTTCCTCAATCATAGGATGGGATGTGATATTGAACTGATGAATGGTTGCTAATCTCTCCTTTGCTTTAGCTTGAGGCCTAAGATCACGAAGCGCAGCGTTGCACACTCTTGGATGAACAGCTTGCTTGACAGCAAACCACCTCTTCCCCCTAATTAAAGTCGGATCTTCTTGCAACCACCAAAGCCAACATCTGCGACGACCAGATCATCCACTTCTTGCTCCCCTCTTCCCACACAAATATCTCCCCGGCGACGACGAATCGATACCTTCCTATTCAAACCTCGACGCGTTCCTAATACCCGGTCTCTTTTCTCCCTCCAGCCATCACGACAAACATCTCCTCTTAATCTCTGTCGCGTCAGACCCCCTTCAACCCCGACTCACAAAAACGCCAGAGATTACACTCCCTTTAGTTAAATCAGCATCCCTTCCCCCACCGACAAAATGGGCGGCCAATTCTCCAAGATGATGGGCAAGATCTTCGGATCAAAGGAAATGCGCATCCTCATGCTCGGCCTCGATGCCGCCGGCAAGACTACCATCCTTTACAAGCTCAAGCTTGGCCAAGACGTCACCACCATCCCTACCGTCGGTTTCAACGTCGAGACTGTCACCTACAAGAATGTCAAGTTTAATGTCTGGGATGTTGGTGGTCAGGATAAGATCCGTCCTCTCTGGAGGCATTACTTTAGTGGTAAGTCGGACTCTTTTTCGATTTAACCTACTAGAAAGTTTCTCCCCACGCAAAAGGGGGAGGAAAGAGGGTGGTGGGAATAAGACGCGGAAAGTATCGCGGTTTTAGTTTGGATTTAGCATAACTAACGGGGTTGGTTCTTTCGTCAATTTAGGTACCCAGGGTCTCATTTTCGTCATTGACTCTTCGGACCGCGCGCGTATCGAGGAGGCCAAGCAGGAGTTGCACAGGATTATTAACGATCGCGAGATGAAGGATAGCTTGCTCCTCGTGTTCGCTAACAAACAAGATCTCCCTGATGGTAAAGAAATCCCCTCCTCCCACGCCTCTACCCATCCTCCATTCTTTCCTTTCTCAGCAAGTTGAGGAGAAAACGCCGGGAAGAGAAAAAGAAACACATCGAGTTGATGAACTCAGGTCCGGTTTGCTAATATTTTTGGTCTGCGATTTCTTAGCCCTCAAACCCACCGAAGTCACCGAGGCTCTCCAGCTCTCCAAGCTCAAGGACAAGGTCTGGTACGTCGTGCCCAGTTGCGCGACCACAGGCGAGGGTCTCCTCGAGGGTCTCGCTTGGTTGTCCAACAATGTTAAGGCACCCCCTGCGCCGGCGAAGAAGTAGGAATTCCTCACCTCTATGCGTTGAACCCCCCCTTTTCCGCTCCCTCGGTCTCCGACGCCGATTAGCCTGCCTTGGCAACCCATCACGCCTGGGCCAACCCCGAAACGAACGAACGAGAAGGTAATTCCATGCATGCTTCTTGCAGCAAGAGAAAGAGAGGATGGATGGAAGAAGCTAGAAAAGAAGAGCAGAGTTGTGAAGAAGATGCCTAGGGCAGAAGATACCACGGAAAGAAGGAATGACGAAGACCTTCTCAGCAGTCCACAGAATAATGATTCCCATCCCCCTTTAATCAGAAACTCGTTACCCCATGTTCATCGGCTCTATTGTCTCTCGATACCTTGTTTATTCTATGCTTCCTCAAATCCCCCGCCTGTTCTATGCTGGAGAATTATCTACGTCCCTCATCTCGATGAGAACTGGAATTGCTTTTCTAGCTGAAGGAATCCTCTAAACGTCCTGTTTCTTGCCTGCAAAGTTTCAAACTGTGCGGTCATATATCTTGTTCTTTTAGTGGATGTTTTCTTCCTTTTCTTCTTGTTCATTCCGGGATAGATACCTTTTTTTCTTAAACATTTATGTTTTTGGAACCTGTTTTTAGCCTTGTTTTTCGTGTCATGTTTTTTTCATGTCTTTAGGAAGAAATATATAGCGTGCTCTTTTTTTCTTTTTTTTTCCTCTCTCTTTTCCTCTCGGGGTTTGAATTCACTTTCTGCGTTTGATTGATTCGAGAGATCGGTCTTGAGCTTCTATAGCCGCTTCTCCGCTTCGCTCAAGGAGATTAGAGAGATGGGAAGATCGAGAAGGATAGCTCGTTGGGGAGACGTGGTTTGGCTGTACCAGAGGGAGATAGAAGAGGACCATATTTTTTTCATGGTGATTCCCTAGAACGTGTTGGTGTATGTGATGATAGAGAATAGAAAACAAGTTCGACTGACACACAAGATATGCTGCTGTATGATTTCCTATAAAGTACGGATAGTTTGCCTCCCCGCTATACAATGAGCCAAAGAAAACTAAGCCCGACGCCGAACGCATGAACACAAAATGCGCTGTACCGCACCGTCCTGGACAAAAAAATGAAGACAAAAGACCAAAATTGCACCTCGGACCCAAGAATTCCGGGCCGAACAAAACATTACCAGGGAAAAAAAAAAAAAAAAAAAAAAAAAATCACGGAGCGCCCACCAAAGTCAACCCAATTCAAAGTAACCATCAACCACAAGTCAACAACCCTGGCCCCTTCGACACGCCAGGTACCTAACCATCTTTGACCCTCTTCCCAGGCCTCACAAGCGAATCATCCGGCAACCCGCTCCTCTTCGTCCCCGGAAGACTATTCGTCCGAATATCGTTATCGTCCTGCGTGACCCTCCTTCTCGGATACTCGTTAGGCAGACCGTCGAAGCAGCTTGCGACGAGGCGATCGCCCGTACTGAAGAAGGCGTGCTCGAGGGCCTGGGCGGCCGTGAGGCGCTTTTCGGGGTCATATTCGAGGAGGCCGGAGAGGAGGTTGTAGCCCTCGGTGCCGAGGGAGGCGAGCGGGGAGCTGGAGGTGGAGATGCCGGTGGGGGCGCTGGAATGGCCCTGGGTGATGGTGCTGTAGTACCATTTTTCGAGGTTGGACGTGTTGACCGGCTGGCCGTGGTGCCTGTGCTGTTGCGAGTGGTGGTGATGATGGTGGTGGTGGTGCTGGGAGTGAGGGTGGTGGGAGGAGGAAGACGAGGTCATGGGGGCTTGGAGGTTTCGGAGCTGCATGTACTCGGGCATGGCGGCCAGCAGGGGCCACTGCTCCTTCGTCGGCATGCCCATGATGTCGATAATCTTTTGCATCTGGTTTCGCTGGAAGGGAACCGTCTTCTTGCTGTCCATCTTGGCCTCTTCACCCTTGAATATCGGACGCAGGGAGAGCAGCTCGGCGAAAATGCACCCCACGGCCCACATGTCGATGGCCGGGGTATAGTGATGACTCCCCAGGATGAGCTCGGGTGCTCGGTACCAGATCGTAACGACGACCTTGTCGCCACTAAACAACGAGTGCAGGGGCTTGTCGAAGCGTCTGGCCAGACCCAGATCTCCAATCTTGACCTCACCCGCCGAGGTCACCATGATGTTCGCCGGCTTCAAGTCACGATGGAGCACCCAGTTCGTATGGAGGTACTGGCAACCATTAAGAAGCTGGAACATTATACTCTTGACCATGCCGGGTGATATGGGATGGCGGGGCTGCTGGTTGTGGTGGTGGATGATCTGAAGCAAGTCGTGCTCGGCGAACTCGAACACCATGAAGATGCACTTGTCCTCGAGCATGATCTCGACGAGTTTGATGACGTTTTCGTGCTTCAGCTCGGTGCAGAGGGACATTTCTCGGATGGCGCTCTGGGAGATGCCCGTGTAGGTGATTTGCTCGCCCTCCTTGTCGGGCTTGAACTTTTTGATGGCGAACTCACCCGGCTTGCCGCCTCGGGCGAGGGCCTTGTAGACACGACCATAGGTACCGCTGCTGATGAAACCAACAACCTTGTACTTGTCCGTCACACGAATCTTGGGTTGATATGTGATGTTTCCAAGCCCACGCTCTGCTTTTTTGTTAGCTGCGATTATATGAAAACAAGAAAGGTGGGAATGAGAGAGTGAGAGCGAGAGAGAGAGTAGAAAATGGCTAGGAACAAAAGGAACTTTTTTTAATAAATAGATCGGGGGTATACACACTATACACACCTTCAAACGCCGCTTGAACGCTGTGCTTGAGGGTTTGGCTCCTGGAGCCGGGGATTGAGCCAGGACATGATGCTCCTGTGGGAGGGTTTGTGTGGCCCATCACAGTCGACGGACAGGATGAGGACCGTTTAGGTTAAGAGAGGAATTATTCGTTCTCGAATCCAGCAATGTACTATAAGGCAAACGAAGGACCAGAGAACATGGTTGAAGATGGACGATTCCGAGGGAAGGATGAGCTACGGTTTTTTATGTGGCAAAAGGCGGCTCCAGGCGCACCGTATACTCGAGGAAGGCGATGGGCAAGGGACGCAATTAGAAACGATTACTCAGGAGATTAAAGGATACAAGAAGAGAATTGAGTCTCGATAGAGTATGGTGAGTCTTCCGGACTGTCTAGGAAATGTCCCCGGGATGAAGAGAGTAGACTTGATAATGGGAAGAGTGAGCAGGGCATCTTGATTCTCGGGCTCAGTCACTTGGTCATGCTGAGGTTGAGGAGGTTGGACTGGTGACTAAGCAAGACCGCCATGCGAAATTTAGACGAAGCAGGTCCGCTTCTCCCATCACAATTGCAGGAGTCTTGGTGCGTCCAAGTCGACATCCAACCCCACTAGACAGGCACTACCGCAGCAGTAGCCAACGTCGACGTCTCCGTGCTCACGACTGCCCCGGTTGGCCTCATCTACATCCCCTTCCTTCGCAAGGGACACACCGCACGCTCTCCTTTTTTCCCCCTGGAATTCCAATTCAATACCAACCTTTCTCGCTGCATCCCCCTTTCCTCTTACCTTTTCACCATGACCGCCCCTATAGGTACGTTACGTCAGAGAGCTCCTAAACCCCCGCTCCCACTCTCGAGATGCCCTAGGCTCCTCGAGCACCAAGCCGAAGCTCAACACACACCGCCATGATACCCCTTGCGATCACCAACCTTCCCCCTCCGAAGTCTCTATTGTTATGTGTACGTTTTGATTAAGACTAACCCAACCTTTCGTCTCCAAACAGTCCTCGACGGAGGAACCGGGTTCCTCAAAGTAGGTTACGCGGCGCAGAACTTCCCCGAGTTCCAGTACCCGTCGATAGTCGGCCGGCCGATCCTTCGAAGCGAGGAAAAGGGCGACAATGACCTCGTCATCAAAGACATTATGTGCGGCGACGAGGCCGCTGCCGCCCGCACCATGCTGCAGATTAGCTACCCGATGGAGAACGGCATCGTGAAGAAGTGGGAGGACATGCAGCACCTCTGGGACTACACCTTTTTCGAGAAGATGAAGATCGACCCGCGCGGTCGCAAGATCCTGCTTACCGAGCCGCCTATGAACCCCTTAAAAAATCGAGAGCAGATGTGTGAGGTTATGTTTGAGCGGTATGGCTTCGGAGGGGTTTACGTTGCTATTCAGGCCGTGTTAGCCTTATATGCTCAGGGTATGTCGGGAGTGGCTTTTTTTCGAGTTGCAAGAGAGCGAGTGTTTTTAGCATTCGCTCTTCTACCTTTCTTTTTCGAGGTTACCAGTTGAATGCTGACTGTCTATTGCCTAACCAACAGGTCTCAGCTCCGGCGTTGTCGTCGACTCCGGTGACGGTGTGACCCACATTGTCCCCGTATATGAATCCGTCGTCCTCAACCACCTCACCAGGAGATTGGACGTCGCTGGCCGAGACGTCACGAGGAACCTCATCGCCCTCCTCCTCCGCCGCGGCTACGCCCTCAACCGAACGGCCGACTTCGAAACTGTGCGCCAAATCAAGGAGAAGCTCTGCTACGTCTCGTACGACCTCGAGCTCGACAAGCGCCTGAGCGAGGACACGACCGTGCTGGTCGAAAGCTACACACTCCCCGACGGGCGAGTGATCCGGGTCGGCAGCGAGAGGTTCGAGGCGCCCGAGTGCCTCTTCCAGCCCCACCTCGTCGACTGCGAGCAGCCCGGCATCGCCGAGTTCCTGTTCAACACGATCCAGGCGGCCGACGTCGACGTCCGATCCTCGCTCTACAAGGCCATCGTGCTCTCGGGCGGAAGCAGCATGTACCCCGGTCTGCCGTCGAGGTTGGAGAAGGAGCTCAAGCAGCTGTGGTTGACGCGCGTGTTGGGTGGGAACCCCGAGAGGCTCAGCAAGTTTAAGGTGCGAATAGAGGATCCTCCTCGTAGGCGGCACATGGTGTTCCTTGGCGGTGCGGTGCTGGCCAATATTATGGCTGATAAGGAGAGTATGTGGGTGACGAAGCAGGAGTGGGAGGAGCAAGGCCCCAGGGTGCTCGAGAAGCTTGGCCCCAGATAAAATCCCCGGGAGGAGGGCTTACATCTTTATGTTTACGATGGGTTTCTCAAAGTGCGGTCTGTTTCTCTGTACGGGGCGGACGAATCGGAAAAGTTTCTTTCCTGGTTGGGGAGCAGAGGGCGTGCATTGAAGGCGGACGGTTAAGGAAGGGGAGAGGAGAGGGTGAGGAGAGCGAATGATGGCCCTGCGTTTTTAAGACTTGACGATTTAAATAAAATTCTATATTCTCTTGATAGATGTTTGCCTATCCGTATATCCTCTGTATTTCTAGCCGTGCTATTTCTTCTATGTAGTCGTCTCTCGCCTTGGCTTCAGGTGTGATGCAGCCCGCCGCAATCCGAGAAGCGTCGAAAGTGGCCAAGGTGGGGGGGGAGTGATGATGCGGGGCATTCGCGTTAAGTGCGTTTCGACGTCCGGCGAGCCAACCACTTTATCAAGCAGCCCGAGCCAAGATCCGATGCAGGATTTATTTACACTTGATCTTCTCTTTCAAACCTATCCCATCCTATATCGCAGACTTCCCTTTTTGGAATAAGAAACAAAAAGACAACCAACCCCCCAAAACGCCCTATTTCCTCGCTTTTGTCCGGTCATTTTCTCATTCGTCAACGCCAAAAACCATGTCGGAATCCCAAAAGATCTCGGTCCTCTTCGTCTGTCTGGGGAATATCTGCCGGTCGACCATGGCCGAGGGAGTGTTCCAGTCTCTGGCGCGGAAGGAGCCGTATAGGGGTCTCGTGGACCGGATTGATTCGTGCGGAACGGGTATAGATCCTTTTTCCCTGTATCTTTAATTCTTTTTTTCAAGACGAGGAAGAAAATGGGGTCGGATATAGAAAGAAAGGGCTGTGGTTAACCAGCTTCCAACAGCGGCCTACCATGTCGGCGACACGCCCGATCACCGAACGATGCTTACTCTCGAATCCAACGGTATCAAGAACTACCGCCATCGAGGCCGCCAGGTAAGAAAGAAAACTCCTTCCCTGACTCACATTCCGTCACATCTCCTATCCCGCAAGTATTTTTTTTTTTTTTTTTTCGCAAAATCTCACCTTCAAAAAACAGCTCACCAAATCCGACTTTGACGAATTCGACTACATCTTCGCCATGGACCGCTCCAACCTCGCCGACATCCAAAACGTCCAGCGGTCCAAGCAAGGCTCCAAGGCTAAAGTGATGCTGTGGGGCGAGTACGCCGGCAGTAACGGCGGGCAAGGGAGGAAGACGACGGCGGAGATTGTGGAGGATCCTTATTATGGGGGTCGGGAGGGGTTTAAGGTTGTTTATGAGCAGTGTACGAGGTTTGCGGGGAATTTTTTGAGGGAGGTGTTTCCGGACGTGAAGAGTGAGCTGTGAGCCGTGAGTCGTGAGTTGTGAGAGCTAGGAATGAGGAGATGCTTGTGGGAAATGTGATTGTGTGAGAAGATGGCATGAGGAAGAGCAAAAGGGAATCAAGAGATCAGAGATAGGTTCTTTTTTAAAAGCATGGAGAAGACATTTCATGATAGCAACAGCCAGCAACATTCGCAGATTCGGATAGTAAGCCAAATGCTCCGAGGTCGAGGGTTATCGCGAAGTGTGATGAGAATTTACGGTCACGAGGGATACGCAAAGAGGTTGTCCAGATAAGCGCCGGTCACAATGCCGATCGTTCTCCTTCTGGAACGAACTTCTCGTCCGAGACGGAGTGACTACATAGCAGTTCATTCACACCCGTCATTTTGGAAAAGAAATCTCGAACCACGCGATGATCTGCACCTCCGTACCTCCATTGTCCATCATCGATGCAGCAAGGCACACTGGATGCGACCAAAGTCTTTTCCGCCGAGGTTGATTCCTCGCAATCTGGTCACATCAGTCCAAGGCATCATGCCCATTGATATGAGTCTATTCATTTTCTCTGGCATCGTCATATCTCATCAATACTTGGAAATTTCAGTTATTCTGAGAAATGGGTGCATTCGGGACTCTGACCCCACAAAGAGCAAGGGAGGCGGCTAAGCGCCGGCCTGGACAAGCTTGCCGGGAACGGAATACTACGATGCTTCCCCCTTCTAAGAATATACTTATGCACCGTTTCATGCGCCTTGGCGAATGTCTTAGCGTTCCTGCCGAATTCAGGGGCGATACCGTGATGTGATGGTCTGCAGTGTGTAAAATGGGATGGGGGTAGAGAACCTGTGTGCCTCTGGGTTGTTTCCTTTGTCGCGCGGCTACATCTCGAAAGGCTACTGGTCGAGGCCCCTATGGTGTGTGCCACTAGAGAACGGGAAGGGAGCATTAAGGCCGAGGAGTAGGGTGGCTTGGCTTATAATTCCACTGCTGTTATTGCCCTGCGCTTTTAAACTGGTACGTTTATGTTGCTAAGTTTGGCAGCACTACCTGGCAGCAAGGTAAGAATAGCACGGCATCAATTTCGATGCGAACACAAGCGCAAAGCAGCCGTCTCCTGGCGTATAAAATCCGCAAAAGAGCCAGGCGGCTTCTTGGTTCTCCCTGTACAGCCACGATGTGCTCAATGCACATAAGGCCCGAGATCTACAGGTACAAGGACGAAGTACCAGCGTTGATCAATGATGGATCCATTTTTAGTAAACGGCCCCCAAAAATCGTCTTGGAGAAGGCTGCGAACAGGTCAAGGTCCTTCTACTTTGTGGTGTACAGGGTACGAAGCCACTGTTTTGGCCCCCAACAATGTTACTGGTTCTCCTCGGGTTGCGGTTGGCAGCTCAGTCTTGGCGTGGATGCTGCCCCGTTCTCTCGTAGGGCAGGACTGGGGATAGTACCATATGGTACCTCAGTACTTGCAGGACTCTTGTCGGAGGGGCCGGGGGGAAGAAGAGTGAGATCAAATGCGAGTCAGCATTGTTAGTCTCGTTCGATTCAATGATTCGATGATTTTTCTCTCCTTTCGTTTTTGCAATGGAAATTGATGCGCCGTCGGTTGATGGTATTGGCGCCTTGGTTTTATTGATCTTGCCTGCCAAGTGCTAAAGCGGAGCTTTCCTTGTCTTTTCAAACGCTGAAGGGCCAGCGGCAAATGGACTGGATGAGCCATCCGGTTGGTTGTTGATCCTGTTGGTTAGCCCAAGTGGGCTAGGGTAGGTACCCTGACATTGACTGAGCAAGACAATGGAGGCAGGGTGATGGTGGGGTATGATGGTATTGGTACATATTACATATACATTACTTGTATATTGCCTTGTACATCCTCAACTCAGACATTTGGATCCTCCAATGCCACATGAAGGAAACTATTATCAAGCCATTAATGCAGAACGGGAAATATCGATGGGGGCTGGAAAGTATGAAGTGGTGAAAGCAGGGACCAAACTTGAAAGCGCAAAGAAAGAGCATTGGAGTGTGGGACAGACTTGGGACTCGACCAGGTACAAACAAGTACTTCGTACATTGAGTGAAGCCAACATTAAAGTCACATTTGATCCCATTACGAAGTATCTAATACTGCGCTGCGGGGCTGAGATCAGCCCCTCATTCTCACATTCTCACTCTGCCAAAAGCTGCCGTTGCTCATTGTTCATTGTACGAAGTCGTGACTGTACAGTCCTCGAAGTACTTTGGATTTGGTCATTGTGATGGATCAGTTCCAGTCCAAGTCCAAGTCCAGCTCTTGTCCTTGTGCAGCCTGGCAATAATTGTATCTCTGTCATCAGCACGAAGTTATTAGTCGAGGTGCTCCAGTGCTTGGTTGGCTCGTTGATCTCTCCTGCTACTGGCTTATAACGACGAGCCTTCCCATCCATCAACTGCCTCCTCTTTTCTCTTACTCGTGGACTCGCGACTCTCCCCTTTCTCTATCTACATTTCTGTCAACGACTCCTGTCCTTTGTCCTTCCCGACGAGGATAAAAGAACGCAGCCCTTCTCTTGTCTCCATTCCCCTACCGCCCTCTCCTCTTGTCCCCTTCGAATCCACTCGCTCGACATCCGTCTTTTAAGGATAATACAATTGATGTACCATTTCATTCCCCATACATAAACTTGGGACTGCCCGTTTTGTTACCTGCTCGTGCCGCGTATGCACTTCCCTTTTCCTGCTGGCCAATAATTCCTACTCGCCAATACCTTCAATACCTTCAATACCCTCAATACCCTGCTGCTTCTGCCTCTGCCTCTGCCTCTGCCTTCTGCTTCTACTTCTACGTCTACTTACATCCCACCATTCGGCTTGCCTTTTTGCTCCTCATCCGGGTCCCCAGCCTGGTCGCCGAATCTCAACATCTCCTCCCGATCTCGGTCATCGACTTCTCTCTCACCCTCTAAAGGCTACTGAATTAAGCATACTTTTACTTTAGACGCCGTCACTCGTTGCGACCCTCTTTTATCCACCTTAGCTCCTCAATCTCGGAGCGTCAGCGCATCCGCGCACCCGCAATCCGCAACCAGTCTGGTATCCATCCACTCGACCTACACTAGTCGCACACCAAAGCTCCCCCACTTCCTCTTCTTCCACCTTTCCCCCGTCGACAAAGCGACACGCAGCAGAAAGTTTCAAGCACTCACCTTAGGCTGCGAAACACCGAAATCATGGGCGATCTCCAGGGGCGCAAGGTCTTCAAGGTCTTCAACCAGGACTTCATCGTCGATGAGCGATACACCGTCACCAAGGAGCTAGGCCAGGGCGCCTACGGTATTGTCTGGTGAGCTGAAAACCCCGATCCCTCAACACCCGCCCCCCCTCTCTCCCGACCTCCTAAACCTATCTTGTGCCGAGACCACAGCCCTGCCAGACAATTGTGTGGTGGTGCAGCCAGACCAGCCATCGCGACTCGGACCCCGCCGCAAAACCCCGCAATCCACCACAAATTTACACGCGTCATATCATCCTGTCTCACCCTGCCAGGCCCCAAGCTTGGCCGGCAAGATAGACCTTGAATAAGACTTCGTTCAAGTTTTCAAGACAGGAGACGGGTAGAGGGCGCAAGTTGCCGCTGTGTCTCGTTGCTGATTGAGACTGGGAGCACCCCGCCGCGCAAGTGCGTGTTCGGCACGCGAACAGAGACACACATTCGTTCAAGCGCTCACTCACACACTCTCACTCACTCACCACACCGATTGATCCGAGCTTCATCCCAGAACCGTACCTCCAACTAACTCTTTCATCACAACAGTGCTGCTGTGAATAACCAGACGAATGAGGGCGTCGCCATTAAAAAGGTCACCAATGTCTTTAGCAAAAAGATTCTCGCTAAGCGCGCTTTGCGCGAGATCAAGCTCCTTCAGCACTTCAGGGGACACCGAAACGTAAGTCCCAAGGTCCATGTGCAACAGGACAACGGAGCACCTTTATCGAGCTCGGAGTGCCGGTAGTGCTTCTTGCTTCTTTGTCGCTCCCACTCTCTCTCTCAGTGAGCAAATCCTAACTTGCGCGCCACTAGATTACCTGTCTATATGACATGGACATTCCCCGCCCAGACAACTTCAACGAGACATACCTCTACGAAGGTACGTTGTATAAAATTTCTTATTGCTCTCGAGCACAATCTGTTTACCTTTGCGCGTGTGCGTGTACGTATGGATGGGAGTGGGGGTTAACTTTACTTCTCTATAGAGTTGATGGAGTGCGATCTTGCTGCCATCATTAGGTCCGGCCAGCCCCTTACCGATGCCCACTTCCAGTCCTTCATCTACCAGATCCTCTGCGGTTTAAAGTACATCCACTCTGCCAATGTCCTTCACCGTGACCTCAAGCCCGGTAACCTCCTTGTCAATGCCGACTGCGAGCTCAAGATTTGCGACTTTGGCCTTGCTCGCGGTTTCTCCATCGATCCCGAGGAGAATGCAGGATACATGACAGAGTACGTCGCCACGAGGTGGTATCGTGCTCCCGAGATTATGTTGAGCTTCCAGAATTATACCAAAGCCAGTGAGTTTTTAGTAGCCCGTAACATTCCTGTTATTGTCCAGGACTCCGTCCCACTAACAACTCTCTTCTAGTTGACGTTTGGTCGGTGGGCTGCATTCTCGCCGAGCTCCTCGGCGGACGACCCTTCTTCAAGGGCCGCGACTACGTCGACCAGCTCAACCAGATTCTCCACATTCTCGGCACTCCCAATGAGGAAACCCTGTCGAGGATAGGATCCTCCAGGGCCCAGGAGTACGTGAGAAACCTGCCCTACATGCCCAAGAAACCTTTCCCCAACCTCTTCCCCAACGCCAACCCCGACGCCCTCGACCTCCTCGACAAGATGCTCGCCTTCGACCCGGCCTCCCGCATTAGCGTAGAGCAGGCCCTCGAACACCCTTACCTCCAGATCTGGCACGACGCCTCCGACGAACCGGAGTGTCCCACCACGTTCAACTTCGACTTCGAGGTTGTCGACGACGTCGGCAAGATGCGCGAGATGATCCTCGAGGAGGTCTTTAGGTTCCGCCAGCTCGTCAGGCAGGTTCCCGGTTCGGGCGGCGCTGGACAGGCGGGTGCGCAGACAGGCGCCGGGCAGGTGCCTATGCCTCATCAAGCTGGCGGGCAGTGGAAGGCGGATGAGCCGAGGCCGCATGAGTATGGTGGGGGACATGCGGGGGATCTTGAGGCTGAGCTTGCTGCTGGTATTGATATGAGGCGATGAGTGGATAGAGTCTGAAGGGTTGGCGGTTTCGGGGGCGGCAAGGGCAAAAAGAAGAACTTTTTTGGAGATTTGAGACTATTTTCCCTTTTTATATTGAAGTTGATTATGTATGTACTCATGCCATGTCGTTTGAGATGAGATGGATAATGAAGTGAAAGAGTTTCAGGCTGCTTTGCTTTTTGGTTTTGCTGGGCTGCCTCCATGTACCCTTATCCCCCTCTTCGACGTAAGACTTGTAGGTGAGGCTTAAAAGACAAGCATTTCTTCGAAACTAGAAACAAGACCCGCATAAGATCGTCTCCGTCAGATCGGGCCTCCGGGAGATCGACCATGTGCATACCTTGCCATGCCACTCGGAAACTATCCATCAACAGGTCCGCCGATCAGAAGATCTATCGAGCACATCTCTTTCTTAGTTTACATTCTCGTCCGTCTACAATTGAATATTAAATAATAGACGGTTCACTTACACCTTGTGATCCCAATACCAGTCAGCCAGGTCAGGGAGACACACATGAAAAAACCCATCGAAATGAATGGATTTAAACTCACTCTTTTCATTCCCCGAATTAAAGTAAACTATATATAAAAGAGAAAAGACATGTACATGTAAAAACCCACGCTGGATACTCCCACTCACGCCGACGCCATTTCCAAACCCCATTTTCCCTCGGGACACTTTTTCCTGCTATTCCATTCCATTTATTTCATCCCCCAAACCGCTTGGGTATCTCCTCTCCAGACTGCGCCGGACGCTGTCAAGCAACCCAATCTCCAAAAAGCCAAAGAAGAAAAAGTAACCCCGGGTTTGATAGGCAACAAAAGACATAACTCCCCTTTAGTCAAAGCAAACTAGGGCAGAAACAGAGGGTGCGTTCCCCTGGAAGGAAAAAAAAAAAGGAAACAAGCAAAAGTAAAAGGAAGTATGTGTGGAAACAAGATTTGTGG
>NJFT01000228.1:0-63675 GCA_002221725.1 Scedosporium boydii
CTGGTGAAATCAGTGATACCGAAAGTACTAGTTCAGCTGCTTCCTGTATTGTGGTGACTAGAAGTGTGGAAATAATCCATGATTGAAGTTGGATGGGCTGAAATGGCGATGTGGTTTTTTGGGGGGGCGGAATGGGGGGGCGGGCGGAAAGTGGGGTCGTCAACTTATGTCGAACCCTAGTTGCTAGGAAACAGGACCGCCAACGAGATTGCGGCGGTAGAAAAAGACCCCCGGTGTTGCTGCCCGAATAATAAACTTGAGAACATCTACAAGTAAAATAGAAAATAAATAGGAAAGGAAGCCGCCCACCTTGTGGACCTACATCAACGCATCCCCATTTCATGGGGCCCTCTTTCTATAATTTTCTTTCATCGTGGAACTTGAGCATTCGCTGGGTTCAGTTGGGGGACATCCTACACCATTACAATACCTTCCACCTTGAGCGCATTTCTGGATTTAATCTTCGTATGTTATGCGATTGTGTATATTTGTGGAGATGGGAAGTGGACGTAATAAACTTTTGGACATGCAAGCCGTGTGGGATCTGCCGATTTGCTGGAGTGCTGCAGCAGCTATGCCTGGCGCGGAGGATCTAAAGGAAAGATACCAGGCAACGTAAATCTAGAAACGTATCCCCGGCGAACCTGTCATTAGAGAAGACCTAACTGGCGAAGCATGCAGTGGGGTGTTGCAGTGAGAAGACGATGGATTTGGAGCTTCATTGGCTCCTCAGTGCAGGCTACGGAGCATGGAGTACGGCGTAGTTGTCGCTGTCGCCCGGCTTGTTTAGTTGGTAACCAATCGCTGTCCAGCACTCAGCACGGGCTTTGGATTGAGGCTTTCTCGAATGATTCTGGTTGATTGATCAATCCTTCGGTCGGCAGCTGCCGCTTCTCGATTAATGACCAGCCCACCTCAACCACCGCCGCTGATAACATGCCAGGAGGTTCACAGCATCTTAGCTCGACTTCACTATGATAGCTCGTGATTGTAATAGTCTGGATACAAACTAATCTTAGGATTAAACAGACCGATCTCGATTCTTTCGTGCTGACGTCGCGTGTGGATATCTCATGTTGTCATCCAGAGCATTTTCGTCACGTTACTCCACCACGCTTGTGCATAGATCGTGATGCCATTTCCATGAGTCGATCATTGGTCGGGAGGTGCGACACAATGCTTTGACATCAAAACCGACACTCATTCGTTGTGAATTGACGACACAAGCTGCATGTCAGCACCGGTTATTGGTCACTCGTTTGAATTGAAGGTCCTAGCAGTGCCTTAACATCCCGACCGTCTCTGATTGCAGTATTGATCTGACCGGGACACATAAGACACGAAACGAGTCTTAGAGGGGCTGGGTCACGTACTAAAAGTGAAGGGAGGATGTCTGTCCCTTATAATAAATGGAACTGCCAGAGGATGAAACACAACTGACCGCATCGCATGGTCCTGACGAAGCCCTTGCTGAAAACACGAGACTGTGCCATGCCGAGTCTGGTCGTCAGGTTCGGGGACAACGAAATGCGCATGACCCTGCCTCAGACATCATTGGTGTCCAGGTCACCACGCCCACTCCAATAAGCTCGGTTCCTGGATGAGTGGCAAATCCGAGCCACACTTGATGCTAGAATCCTCGATCGGAGTCCTCCCACCACGACAGAAAACAAACGATTCCGCATGCCAGCATAAAGGTGACCAAGATCTCAAACCGCTGTCTAGTACCGTTTCCCTTTAAAAAATTATTCGTCGTCGCAAAAAAAAAAAATAAAGGTGCTCTCTTTCCGAGATACCATTTTTTCCCCCTCGCAGTATTTACATTTCCTTTCCCTTACCTACTCTATTAAGCAGATTGCATTTACCATCATCATTATAATGCCCCTTTTCAAACGTCGGCAAGAACCACCTAGAGGCAGGCCGAGGGAACCGAGATCCCCGAGGTTTTCTGGCGATGGGACCCACGAATACGACGCAGAGCCGGCGCGACCTCTCGAATATCGAACACATATGCATACTCATAGTTACCCCCCAAGCTTCTATGATAATCACCCATCCCCGGATGGAGACCACCCATCCCGCAGACCGGCATCATCACCCCGCCATCAAAAATCAGCAGACTTTCATCGGACACGGAGAGACCCGGCCCTTCCCAAACCCCGGGACCGAGGACAGGTGAAGCGGTCAGACCGTAGCTCCGACCCGGATCGCTATCAGAAAGTGGGACACCATCCAATCTCGAAAGGTGACCGACTTCCGGACCAACGAAATTTGGACGATCTCGATGGTCTACTTCCGCCGAACCGCCGAAGTCCCAAGAGTCGTACGCGAGAGCCCGAACAACGCCCAAGAGATCCGCAGAGGCAACGGAGTCCAAGGCCTGACAAATATAATCGCGATCGGCCTCACCGGCCTCTTGGTAGTACCAGGCGACAAAGGAGCAGGGACAGAAGGGACGAAAGGGACTGGAGAGATGATAGGTATCCTCGCCGTGCCCACTCAGCGGAGAGGGGGCGAGGGGGCGAAGAAGACGTTCGCTTCCGCCGAAACATATCGCGAGAACGCGACAGGAGATCGAAGTCTGCGCCCAAGTCAAATTCCGAGGCAGCACGACCATCACGACCATCACGAAGTGCGACCCAGCCTCTGAAAGACGTGCGGGCGAAGGCTGCGAAGCTTGATCTGCCTTGGCAGTCAATTGCCGCTGCAGCTTTGCAAGCTGGGGCGACCGCTGCGTACAAGGCCCGTAGAGATCCGGGTCCCTGGCTTGGCGCGAAAGGGACAAAGGTCGCCACGGCTGCCATCGGAGCCGCGATTATGGACTCCATGAGCGGGGGTAAGAAAAACCAGGGCACGAGAAAGTAGAACGGGCCACTTTTCTTCATGGAGGCCTTCTATACAGCTTTTGTTTTTTTCGTCTGTTGGATTATATGATAGACATCGAGTTTTATATCGTGGCGAAGAATGGAATGACTGTCTTAGGTATCATAAGCAAGCTTCTACAACATGCGCGAGGCCACATGTTCATGATATTTCGAACTGTATCACGTCTATTCCTCGTAGGAAATGGTGCTTTCCTCGCCTTTGTGCCATTTATACACCGCGATCACCAAGACTGAAGGGGAAGGGGTAAGATCTCAAGGTCACATTTGAAGAAAACCATAGAAATGTGAGATGTTATAGCTCATTCCATGTCATAGAATTCCCGCTGGTTATTTATTTCTGGGGCTGCTAGAGCTATTAAAGGCCGTTCCCCTGAAGCTACCGTATGCCACAAATGCTCGACTCGGAATCTTTGAATCTTTGATGAGCCAGGATTACCAGAACTAGATGAGTGATTTGAATATGAGTTCACCGGCTATGGATCAAACTTGACAACGTGATCAGTACACCATTCCGCTACCCGTGCTGGTCGTTGTTGATCTGCACAACACTCAGTTCTGTTATATGGAGCCACAGACTAATACCAACCCTGAACAGCCACCTAGGTAGGATTAGGGACAAAGAGACCTCGATGGCCACCGTTACTGGGCTCACGAGAGCCCACAAGATGGAAAGATTCGTCCAAGATGAAAGGTGTGGTGGAAAAGTAAGACGTTGAACTACCTTTGTGAATGAAGTTTTTAATAGAAGTTGTGGAGCTAGTCCTCGGTAAACCCCAGACAATATGAATCCATCTTCTTGAAACCCCTGAGAAAAATCTATTCAAAATCTGATGAACCCTTACCACGTTTGTCGCTATACGAACCGTTTGCACTGTTCGCTTTATTGGATGAACTTTTCGGTAGAGATGGTCCAATAAATTGAAAATTCACACTATAGAAGGTGTTTCAAGGCTCCGAGGACGAGCCCAGTGAAAAGACCCCAATTTCCATCGTAGATGGGGTGAATAACCAAGAGTCGCCCCGCCAATTTACAACGCGGTAGGCGCTCTTTTAATACCTACTGAAGAGTGATGCTCGCAGAGCCGCTGCTTCCAGGGCCCCCAGTGGCAGTGTAACCTTCCGTAGCCATAACCACATAGTCATGATTGCCCAACCTCATTCCGAGCTTAGCCCATTCCTCAAAATGCCTGCCAGTAGTAACAGTGCCTCCAACGCGCTGCTCCTGGCGGACAGACCAATACTGCTCGAACGTCCTTGTTCCTTCGATGGACGGTTTCTGAACTCGAGTACTCGTGAAAATTTCATATGTGCCCTCCTCAAATGTGAAGTTTCCTTTGGAAGTCCATGGCTCATTTGGCGCCAAGTCGGCATGGGCTTCGATAATGTAATACTCGATCAGGGGATTTCTAGTCCAGCCGTACACCGCGAGGTAGCCCGGGCCCGTGGCGTTATACGTCCCAGTGTATGTAATCGTCCTATGCGGAGAGCATTATCGTCAGCATCAAAACATCATTGATGGAAAGACCCCAGGTCCGTTCTCGCAGTTCATTTTCCTTACCTCGCGCCACCCCCATTCCATCCTTTCCCGCACACAAATCCACCTTTACTACTCCAGTCGGCCGTGTATGAGCCCCCGGCTCCATTGATGCATCGAATGTTGCTTCCGCCCTCAGACCAATTTTGGAAGTAGTAACCTTGCCGTGCTTCGAGGGCACTAGCTGCCTTCGCCTCGGGATTGCGTGGTTGTGGTTGCGGCCGTGGTTGAGGCTCGCTTGGTGCGGCGAGCACCCCAGTGGCGAGGGAGAGAGCGTAAAGGATCGAGAGCTGAACCATGGTACTTAGAGTTCGATGCAAGATTCTCGAAAGCGGCTTCATATGCTGAAATCCAATGCTCCCTTGCTAGAGTTGGCTTGGCCATCTACTCTCCTTATACATTTTCGTTCACGCAGCTAGTTGGTGGCCCAATCTTAGGCTAACCGTACTAATAGCCCGGGATATTGAGGCATGCGTTGGGTGGTCCATACTCATTGTGACATCAATAATAGAATTCGCCGCCAGACTTCCAGGTAGGGGTGCCTTCTAGATCATGTGTTAAATTTAGGCTGAATCAGTAAATTGGTGTTGGATTTCAGTTGATCATCAAGCGTGGGAGCAGCCAGGGTGCACAGCCAGTGCCGACGATGGCAAAAGTCTCCGACTTTGCGGGGTAAATTCTCCGGCCAGTGCCGTCCGCCCGAGTTCGATTGCTCCCGTGTTATGTAGTCCAATATATTTCAGGGTGTGGGCGACACCTCGCCGGGTGAGGGGAGTGCTTGCTTGTGGTCATGGATTCATCACCAGCATTCTCTCCATTCAAATAACTCGCGACTCCATTCCTAGATCGGGGTAGTCCAACGTTTACCCGGCCGCCTATGAAAGATTGCAGGAAGGGTTTGCATGAGAATATCCTTCACTCTTCACCAATAAGACGCGGGATATTGTGTATACATCCTGCGGAAGAATACCCTTTCGTGCATATTAACTTAGAACGTGTCCTCCTCTTTTTATATGAATAGAAAGAGAAATTAACATACACTCGAAATGCCAGTTCTCCAGGCTAATGCTACGTGTATAAACCTATCGTCAGTAGTGTGTGGCTCCCTCTTCATGCAATGTGGGTTACTGAGGCAACACGACGACGGGTGTTAAGTGACGAGGGACCATATTTATGTTGACACGATTTAGGGAAATTATGAGTAGTTTGAGAGCAAAAGCCAGTGAATCTCGTAAGTTTTAGCAGTGGAATTTTCTTGGCTCAACCTCGACGTCGCTAGTTACATATAACAGACGATAGTAACGGCTAAATCTACTCGTTCTCTGATGGGTAGAAACACCGTCATAATCCCGGGTCTCGGAGATCCATATCCACAATCACACCAGCTTTATACGCTTATGACATAGTAGCGGTCCCTCTAGGTAGGTGAGGGAAGCGGAGACTGTGTCAGAACTCCAACCAAGGTAGGTGTGATGGTGTCTTCGCTGCATGTCGGGTAGCGTCATGATTCGGAAAGGATGAGGGTCTAGTCATTCTTTCCTGCCTAGTCCTTCCATGTCGTCATGGACTACTCGCAACGGCCTTATGGTATATTATTAACTCGAGCACATTCAAACTCATAAGACCTACATAGCGGAAGATAAGAAGAGACCTTACCTTTTCTTAATCCTTTGCGTCTTGCGTCCCCAGAAACTATCCCATGGAGCATTGGTGCATGCTACTTTGCGTACAGATGAAGCATTGGATGTCGCAGTAAAGAGAGGGAGAGGTATTGGTCCTACGAGCGAAGGCACGGAAGCATCCTATAAAGATGAAATGTCCATGAAATTCGTCATCGGGTACGAAGGACTAGCAGGAGGGGCTGGTCTACTGACACTTCTCCAAATTTAATATTTACGTACCAAACAAGAGGTGATAATAACAAAAGCCCTCCATACATATGGAGATGCCACCGCAATCACTTTGATATGGAGTGGCGTATACATAACGTTCATCGTGCCGTGATGCAGTGTCCTCACATTTTCCCCTGCAAGCTGGCTAGCAATCCTCCCAGTAAATGTGTCCGCCCTTCAGCGACGACGATACAAGGGGTCATCCAAACCCTCAATAGGAATAAATCCAGGTAGGGCGCGTACCCGTCGAATCCATCCCACAATATTCTTGTACGGCGACAGGTCGATGTCTCCCATGGGTGCAAGAGCAACGTAGACAAACACGCTCAGATCTGCAATTGTTGGGCGGCCGTTTGCCAACCATTCATTTGAGTCCAAATGCTGGTCCAGAATGTCAAGCGACTTGTGGCTCCGCACAATTGCTTCCTTCAGTGTCTGCTCAGTGCTCGCCGTCCCCAGTCCATTATACGGTCCGCCAAATGAGAGGATTGCACGAGCTGTGAAGACACCGTATTGAATCCAGCTATTAGCAAAGGCCAGCCAATTGATAATTGCCGCCTGCTCCGCGAGATCCGTGGACCAATATGTCGAGGGCCCGGGCTGTTGATTTTCGCCGTATTTGCCGGCAAGCCAAACAAGGATGGATGAGGAATCAGCGAAGGTCTTGCCCTCGTCCACAAGAGTGGGAACCTCCCCGCGTGGATTTATCACGAGGAAATGAGGCGAGTGTTGCTCATCATTAAGGAAGTCAACTTCAATAATTTCGAGGTCGATGTTTAGGATCGCAGCGAGGAGGCGAACTTTGTACGAATTCCCCGACTCTTTGTAACTGTAGAGCTTGGGACGTGACATACTTAAGATAGAGTAGAGGACTGCGTGTTATATTGAACGTGGAAGCGGTTGAGGGTTTGCTTGAAGTTGTGAGATATCCTTTTGCTTTTCAGCGTCATTAATTACCAAAAGCATTGTCTTGCGTCATCCATGTTAAAATGGCGACTTCAATGCAGAGCAACTCGTCCGATTATTATGCCAAACGCTTCGATGGTAGATGGAAGGGTGAGAAAATTCCTTTATGGGCACTTTCAAGTTTCAACCCCGAGGTAGCAAGCATATTCTCAAGGACTTGTACTGATACATGGGTTGATCAGCTCAATTTCATTAATCCCGTCGATTAGGAGGGAGTCGATGTACTAGTCGACGAGATTCTGAGAGGCCGCATCCCATAGCGTGCCATTTAATGCGTTCTGTTTAAGCCAGGATAGGGAGACATTGCCAGGCCTGTCTCCTGTCCGGCTTTGAGCAGTGTCTAATGTCCGTGTCACATCAAGTAGGCTGACACGGGCTCTGTCGTTGTCGGGATGCGGGTCCCGATACCCATAGCAAAAGCAATCCACAACCACTAGGTGTATTTTCTTCCGTCTGCCCTGGGCGTGAACGCCTCCCGTTGCCATATTATTCGCATCTAGAGCGTGTAACAATTCTTGCTTGATGTCGGCCCCGGTAAAGACGTCAAATGAGTCCTCGCACGAAAACACCACCAACTCGAGCCTGGGTAGCCGCACCATTTGACCCCAGATCTCTGAACTCGCATTCAGTTCTGGGTTGTGAAGTGCCAGGCGCCGTAGTTTTGGCCAGCACGTCGCCCACACCTCGGTCTCCCCTACTTCCCGCCGAGTCGAAAACGAGAAGTGATCATTACAACTCACAAACTCTTCTAAATGGACGAGAGCCGTGAATGCATGCCTCAGTGAATAGAGCATGTCCACCCGGGCACCTTGCTCAATGTCTTCACGACACTTCAATGGTTCCAGTGGCATCTCAATCACTAGTCGCCTGAGGGTCGGCGCAACATCCCTGAGCAAGTTTCCCACTGCCCAAACAATTTCGTCATCGATTTGACCGCCTAGAAGTGCCAGCCCTGCTGACCAACATGGCCAGGCATCTAGACTGACGGAATGAGCATCAGAGTATCTCAATTCGTAGTATAAACCCAGAAAAAGGCTCGTTGGACGACGGGCATCATCCGGTGATAAGCGCGTCAACGCATGATAATAGGCACCCAACCTTTCCAGTGAGTCAAGATATGAGCAATGGCGCCACAGGAGCGTGGACGCGATTTGGTGAGTCGCCCGACAGACCCGGGTCCAGGCGAGGAGTGCCTTGGTTGTCTCGTGAGATGAAGGCAGGATTGTATCTGGATTTCCTAGAACTAGGGACTCGATGACAAGTTGAAGAATCTCCAGAGGCAGCTTTAGGCCAGGTCGTGGCAAAATATCCATTACGACTAAGAGTAGCACGGCATCCAACTCGTCCAGCGCGAGATTCGAGTGCTAGGCTGGCGGTGGAAATATTACTACCATTTGTATCAGATTTATAGCGACACGTGTCGAAAGGAAGAATGCGGGAATGTTTATACACTCCCGATATCGCAGTCAGGGTAGTCATCGGGTAAAACCGGTCACAACTGTGCCTCTGCTCACTTCTCCAACATCTCGTACACCACTTTCACCTCTGGAACTTTAGCCTCAAACTCGCTTCGCGTCTCCTCCCAAACACGCCGCTGCGCCATCTGGCCGCTCTTCCTTTCCATGAAAGGCGGATATCTGCCATACATCAGTAACGCGGAACTGAATCATCCAGTTAATTACCGTAGATTTCAGAACTTACGATGCAGTATCAAAATCTTGCATAATTTTCCCATGTCCTTCCGCCGAAGCCGAAACTCCATTAACCAACGCCGTCGCGCAGATTTGTGGATCTCTTGCTCCGAAGTTCATGATCAGCCTCGGAATCAGCTTCGCCTGGTTTGGATTTGTAAGTGGCGTCCATGCCGAGCCAGGATCCGCGCTGTTGATGGTCACTTTGCGCATGCCTTTGCCTGCGGCGGCTGAGGTTTGATTTGCCAGCTCGCGGGCGAAGTAGAGAAGGAGGGCCTTGGAACGACCGTATTGATGCGCCTGCTCCATACCGTCCTTGTTGTTGCTGAGACGCTTGAGGTAGGACCCGTGCTTGGGTACGGACATGGTGAAGGAGGACGGATAGATACCGAAGGTGGTGACGAATGTCAGGACAGGAGGGGCGGGATTCGACGGGGAAGATTTGAGCAACGGAAGTAGGAGAAGTGCGATGAGCGCGGTGGAGAGGAAATTGACTTGTATCGCTATTTCGAAACGAATTACAAATTAGCATTCTTTATCTCCAAGCAGTGGAGAGGTTGGAGACGGCGGTCAGAAAGACTACTCACAAGTTTCCCAACCCTCAGGTGACTCGCGGCGGTTGAAGGACAGAATCCCCGCCGTCAATAGGACGTGATCAAGGTTCTCCAGCTCACGTGCCTTCTTTCCCAATTCCTGACATCCTGCAAAGGACATCATGTCGACTTGCCATACGAGAATATTAGGTCTGGGCTTGTTTTTCTCACTCAGCTCTGCCTCGATTTGCTCCTTGACACCTCCACAATCCTTGACATCAACGAGGACAAGAGTTTCGACATCATGATGAGCAAAGAGTTTGGCAGCTCTCGATCCGAACGCACCGTTTGCGCCAGTGATCAGCACCGTCCGGCCCTTGTATGACTTCGTGGTGACAGTAGGCCTGCCATGGCGCTGCTTCCAGAGGCTCTGCCAAGGGAAGTACTCGGCCAGGAACAGGGGGATGCCAAATGTTAGGACGGCAATAACGGCGACCGATGCCGGTATCCAGTAATCGGCCATTTGTAAAGGCGGCGGTTTCAATTGAAGAGACGGCGTTGTCCAGTATTTCCCCCAAAAGTGGGATGTTGGCGGAGAGGTTTAAAAAGTGTTGTGTTGATGCTTCTCAGGAGATAATCTGAGCCCACAGCTGCAGGGAGGTGGCTGGGAAAGCTCTTACCTAATAAAAGCGCCACGCCAATTCAGGAGACTTGGAATTCAAATTGCCTCATGCGCCCATACCAAGACACCCTCTTGTGGCTTAACCGAAGTGTGTTGTGTCAGCTCAGCTGAGTGGTATCTAACAAATGACGGGAAGTAAATGGCCTTGATCTTTGTGATTGAGTGCCCGGCATATTCCTCCCTAAGCCCTAAATAAATAATATCCGCAGCCTCCGCGCATTGCTAAAGTGAGGTGGATCGCCAGTGATTCTGCGGTCCCAATCCTCACTATGATAACCGGCTCCGAGGTAATGTCTGATAGCTTGGGAAGGTGGGGGAGGTAGACTGTGCAAAGGGTCTTATTGAGAGTGCAGAGGGCATTACGAAGTACAGGTACCTTGATCACCACCCCCTGGTGAACGAAGAAGGAACATTTCCCTCCGCGGAATAGCTGAAGTAGAGAACAGCCAGTTTTAATCGTCCTTGGTGCCTATTTAAGTACAGGATGGAGAAGAGAATGACTTAGCTTCGCTCCTGAAGAGTCCCGATTCCCGAAGGACGCATCTGCTTCATATGGTTCAAATTTGTTGCAAATGGTCAATTGATGGTCTCCCCACCAGCGATGAGCTAGATTTTATTATTGCCAGGTACATGGCATTCCGAAACACAGACGTATTTAATCAGCTCTCAAACTTGATACCAGATAACGTTCTGTCGGTTGTAAGACTTGGTTTCCTGGGGAAGATTGCGAGTCTGAATGCTTGGCTGAAATTGAGGCAACAGGATCATTATAATTCTCTCACAACCTACATACTTGACCACCGCATACCGTCATGGTATGGACATATCGCAGCTTTCCCTTTTCCAGTCTGAACTCGTGGCTATCAGCCGCATTCATCATATGCTCCCATACGCAGAGAATGTTCACCGAGCCCATCACCTCATCGACGACATATCGTCTGTTGGAGTTGGGCGCCTGGTTGTGATTTGATGGCAGCCCAACTTCGCAGGAGTCCTGTGGTGTTCCTCTTCCCGTATATGCAGAACCCTCCAACCTGGTGCACGGCACACCCCACGGTACGGCAGCAGCTGCAGTAGCATTGCTCCAAATATCCATGTAGGCGTCGCCAGCGGCCTTGATTACATCTCTGTCATCCCTATCGCTCTCTGGAATCTCGAACCAATCCTCCTTGACAACATAGTCGAGCGTCTTAGCAGAGTCAAACAACCAAGAGTTCTTTGTCGAGGCAACACTATCAATCTTGGCAATCTTGAGGTCGGCGCCGTGCCGAATCTGCGTCCCGATGACGTATGGGTTGGATGGATCCGCTGAAATGAGCTCGGTATAGGATGCGCACTCTACAACATCGGCGATGCTTCGTCGATGGTCGATCTTGAGGGATTTGGTTGTAAGAACGGCTTTTGATGGGTCAATCTCTTTGTTGTCTTCCCAGTAGATCCATTCATCGGCTAAGAGATCCGCTAGAGCGTCGAGGGTACCCTCTGTTTGAGCCGTGACGTAGGCATCGGCTGCTTCGAGGAGGGCTTCGCGGGTGCAGCCAGGATCCTCTGCAGCCATGAGCGGTGCAGCAAGAATAACTGGGATTAAGACAGCTAGGATCGCGAAAACCTTCATCGTGAATGTTTTTGGTAGTTACCTTTCCATCGCAGAAGTGATTTCTATTCCATGAGTGATTCTTTGAGTTCCATATAAACTGCGAGTCCAGCTTTCCTACTGGACCATACTGAACAATTGCCGCAGCGAGTCCTTACGGATTTATATATACAAGAGAGGGGATTGTCTTGGAAGGCAAAGAAATAGATTGGATTTCCGTCTTGGTCTGGTAGGGAAAACGAGCTACCCCGCATATTTATTCTATTTCGTCTATACCGGAGGTGTTAATGGCCGGTCTTTGAGTGATTCAGGGAAATTGAAAAGGAAAAGCGGGTGGATAGGCGTTTAGACAAGATTGGCTTGGTTGACTCTGTTAATAAGACGGCAAAATCATGAGGCCACCACGAGAGATTATCCACGAAGGACATCTCTCCCCACCGATCCGGTGAAGCCGCTCATTCCCAGGACTCGCATCGCCACACCGCAGGATCAGGGGTTAGGACACTGAGAGAGCAACCAGGCGCTCGGCTTGCCGTAGCTTAGCTCATAGCCTGCCTCATACATACTAAGCTTAATACTCACCACGCATAAGGGCTGGATTCTGGGAAAAAGGGATAATAAAAATAAAATAAAAAATAAAGATGACAAAAGGAAACCGTTATATCTATTTCTATCCCAAGTAAACTCGTCATCTCGGCTAGCCTTTTGCCCAACGCCTGATCTGACCACTTCCCCGTGTCTATTGGTCTTCTAGATATCCCCCAGTATCCTTAATCTAATGTCATGAATTAAGTAAAATCCCAAAAGCGTATCAATTTCTCATGCGGCACCAGCTTGAATATTCTTTGGGTTAAGCCTGGACCATCGGCTGCCGAAGCTCAGCAAAAAAGAAACACCGGTACCGGCAAGGGCCAACGCGAAGGTAATCTTGATGCCTCGCATATATGCGATCAGAATTCCCGGCAAGACGTCTACAGGGAAAACCTCACGCAGATTGGAGGCGCCAGTCACAAGTACTAAGGCTGGATCCACCGTTGGTGCAGTCACTGGGAGTCTCTTGACCATCTCAGACAAGAAGGCAGACTGAGCTCCAGCGAGGAAAAATGAACCTCCGACAGTTTGGAAGCCTGTGCAATGACTCTTGTTAGATATTTTGTTCTAGGAAGCATATTGGACTTCAACTTACAAAGGACCATAGCAGTAACAGTAGAAAGGTCGGCGGGGCTAACGGTTGCTTGCGTGACAATGATGGGGATCTGGAAAGAGGCACCATATCCAACACCTGCTACGATCTGGTAGCCAATCCATTTCCCAGCACTTGTGCCAATATCCAGCGTGTAAAGAAGGCCGCCGGCAACTGTTGCAATGGCCGCACCTGCGACCAGTATGGGGGTGTAGATCCCGGTGGCTGAAATCGATGCCCCGGAAAGGATGACTGTTAGTGAGACGGAAAGGATGATCGGGAGATTGCGAATGCCCGAGTTTGTAGGGCTCGCATCATCTATGGACTGGAAGTATATGGGAAGGTAATAAACGAGAATAAAGTAAGGACCGGCGAAGAAAAACATGTAGAGGGAGGAGATGTAGATGGTTCTATCACCTAGGATCCTCGGATTCATCATTGCCCGTTCACTCTGGTACCACTCCCAGACAGCAAACGCAATGATAATAGCGACAAAGCCAACTAGGAGACCGATAACTTCGGAAGAATCCCACGGCTTGCTTTGGCCACCCCATTGTAGGGCGAGGATAAAGCAGATGACAGCGCCCATTATCATGGCAGTACCAATGAGGTCCATGTTCAAGACCTTTTCCCGAAGATTGGCCTTTACGGGCACTGAAGAAGGTGGGGTCTGGAAGAAAGCAAGAATGATGGCGGCAGAGACGCCTCCAATAGGCAAATTAATACTGTGGACCTGGTTAACTCTGGAGTAATGACCGTTCCATGGCGATCGAGGTATACATACTAGAATGCCCATCGCCAACTTACATGGTCCGTGAAAGCACCACCGATCAATGGACCGATGACACTTGCGATACCATAAGCTGCCCCAATGATGCCAGTGAACAGAGGTCGGCTCCGAGGAGGGGCGGAAACAGCAACCAAAGTGTAGGCTCCGGAGCCGATACCCGCGGCCCCAGCTCCGGCAATAGCTCGCCCGGCAATGAGGGTGTTCGAGTTTGGCGCAACTCCGCAAACCAGGCTTCCTAATTCAAAGATGAATATGGAAATGAGGAATGCAGGCTTCAGCGGGAAGTACTTGTATGCCTTTCCCCCTATGTGAAACTCTGTTACTACCACGCGTGAGGGTCTCTTTGTTCAAATAAGGAAGCACCTACAAGTCGATTGAAAGGCTGCAATCGTCATGAAAAATGCGGCTCCGTACCAGGATACGTCACCGAGGCTGTGAAACTGGTCGGTAATCCTAGGAATCGCGGTGGCTACAATGGTCTGAGGTATCTCTATTAGCCGCGGATTCTGTATAAGATTCATTTCTTCCCTATTACCATATCAAGTGAGACGAGAAATATGCTTAGGACCAAAGCCAAGACGACGGCAGAGAGGCGAAAACCATGAGGGTACTGTTCATCATGAATTTCTTCAGTGGTCCCTTCAGCGGCGTCTTCGCTGCTCCTGCCATCCCCTTCTTTTCTCTTTTCGAGTACGATTTCGTCTGTGCCGACTTGGATCGAAGGCGCTAGTGACCGGGTCGCCTCTGAGTCGGGTCGGGGAGCGAGGGTTGTTGTTGTCGACTCCATTATGTAACCAACGTAGTGACTGCCAGCCCCTACAACGTTGCTTCTGTACGCTTGTTATATGGGAAAAGAGAGGGCGTTTGTTAACTTGGACTTGGACTCTAGCCATGTGGGCATAGGGCACAGGGTGTCTTAAGTATTACCGGGTGAGGATAGGAGAACCGCACATGTGTCAAGATGACACGACAGTCTAAGTCAGCCCTACCAAGAACGTGCGGTGTTCATGAGGGGCTGACAAATGGAGCTTGTTTATTCCGTCCGAGATGCGTCGGATGAATTAAAACTGGTGCGTAACCCTCTATCTCGACATGGCGTGCCTACTGTGGTCCACCGCAGACAAGACAAAGCAGGGGCAACTTTTGTTCCGTCCGTCAGGATTATCACCACATCTGCATTGGGCACTAAGGTCGACATGGGCATATGTAAAGTCCGCTGCGAAACAGGTATGTCCGTCCTGCGTATGGTAGCCACTTATGCGACAAGTCATCCTGAGGATGGAACCTCACGCTTACAAATGGTGGTCAGCAACCAGCCCGACCCGGACCAATGGGTCATAGTACATCGTGATAAAATCCGACAGCCCGCTATTAGTAGACCCTATCGCCGCTTCACAAAACAAAGGTCCGCTTGGCTTAGAGAGTTCGGCGGAGTTCCGCTGAGGCGTGATGACGGCAGAGACGGGTCAGGACTTGCGTTGCCTATGGATTATCGATTGGCTGGGGACAATGACTTTTTGAGTTAAAGTGAGAGACAGAAGGAAAGGAAGAGAAAATGCAAGTCGCATTCCTTGAGTGAGTGGCGACTCCATTTCCAACTTGCTTTCCTGTAGCCTGAGACCTTTTGGAGATGATGCTACTAAGTCGCGGAGATAAAGGAATGCTGTTCGAAACCTTCCACCCTAGGCCCTAATTTATTAGCCCATATCTAGCCCAATTCGAAGACTTTCCAAGTAGTAGAAGGACGTGCGATTCTGGATCCGAAATGGGAGGATAACGAGGATACATGCCATTGACGCGTCTTAGATTAACGGATCATAAACTTACAACTTTTGGGTGAGCTACTACTGTATCAGATCTTACGCACCTGCTCTTCCTTTACATTAACTTTACATTAACCCCTATCTCCGAACTGTCTCGGTGTCAAAATCCGGTATTACCACGACTGCGCCAACGAAGAACGGAAGTCCTGTCCATCAATCAAAGACCCTGTCGGTCGGACACATTTTAAGCCGCATGCAGATCTTCGATGGTTTGATTTGTACGGATCTGCCGGAGCGGAGATTACGTATTGCTGCGGGTTGGGCGACTCGCCTAAGACAGATAAGGGTCATGCGGAATTCCGTCGTTTCTGGTGGTGAGATGGGCAGAGATCACAAATACTCAGAGGAACCTACACTAGTAGAACTCGGTGACCAATCGTCAAATTCCAGTCCCTCCGGCATTCATACTTTATAGAGACTAGTCTGCCCAGCTCCCACTTACAGGTCCGTTTGGAAGAGCAACTATCAGGCTCGCCGTGATTTAAAAATTGGTATGCTTAGAAGCAACATAAAAATACATTTATGTCAAGGTTGAATGTTGTATTCTGGGCGCTGTTTCTATTAATCACGTATCTCTATCCTATCCTCCCTGCCACGCGGTGCTAAAAGGGTGCCCAATCAGTTGGTGGGGCACGCTGATTAAAGATTAGTATTATGTAATGTGTCTGAGGAACTAGCAAATTCAAGTTGTGACGCTATTTCAATCTTCATCAGCTACGGCATCGACGCGCGTGCTAAAGCACTCAAGGGTCAGCTTTGTATTTATTTCTTACCTTCAGTCTCGCCGCTTCTTTCCCTCCATCCTTCTCCTCTAAACTCTGGACCCAAAGTCGAAGCAAGCATCCAACATGACACATCTCCATCGCCTCCCGCCGGAGCTCCTCCGCAACACCCTCTTCTTCGTCGAATCTCTACGAGATCTACATTCCCTCATATCGGCATCATCATTTTGCTTGTACGCCTTTCTTTTGAGTCGCAACACTATTCTTTTGACGGTCTTGGAAAATGACCTTGGACCTATCGTGTTCCCCGAAGCGCAAGCTATAGCGAATATTCCCAATATTCTTGCCGAGACCAGACCTATCGAAGTCTCGGCAGCATTTCTTGAACAATACTTCTCCAACATGGGATTTTCAATCCCCTTGAGATGTTCATCTATCATTTCTATCTGCCAGCTCTCTAATAATATCGATAGGCTCACGGAGATGTACTTCCTTCGCACGTCAGCTCGATTGGAAGCGCGCTCGATGGTTCGAATCCCGCAGCCGAAAACTTACGGCCCACTCTACCGTCTCCATCTGAGAGGACGCGGATTCGTCGGGCTTTTTTCCGGTACGAACTATACTGCCGGATATTCCCCATAACTAATACCGGGCCGCCATATAAGTCCCTCATTCCTAGTCTGGCCCAGTTTCTATTATTTATTCGACGTATGTGTCCATGGGAGGTCGAGGAATTGAGCTGCATTCACAACTACTTCACCTCTCTCGTGGAGGGTTTTTTTAGTGACCTAAAAAACCAATTCGTCCTTGCCGCAGTTACCTGCCCGGGCGCCCGGGCGCTGAATGCCAGACCATCCTCGAATCTTCTTACGGAACACAGGGATGGAGGAACAGCCGATGGCAGTCCATCTCTACGGACAAAACAGGAAGGAAACCATGATCAGGAGAAATATGTTCCTTTCCATGATCTTGATATATGGGCCCTGTCCAGATTCGACGAGTCGCATACTTGTGAAGACACCTTCGTCAGCAACTTAGCATCGTACGGCTTGGAGTTCAACTTGAAGTTGATAGATGGCGATTCTAACCAAAGGAAGGATATGATTAGAGGTGCTGGCATCTTCGAAACGGACTCCCGACCAGAAGCACTTGCGCATTCCTCACGAGAGGTGCAGAATCGCTGCCAGAGCCCCGACAGTGAGAACAATACGGGCGGACGCGATGACCCAGCATACCCAAACGTCGGATATTCTTCCTTTGGACGTTCCAGAAATGAGTTTTACCATGAAATCTATTTAAGTGGGTACTGCTCCAGGTATTATCCTAAGCCTTGGTCGGGCGGAAATGATCTGAAGTACGACCCCCTTCGAGAGATGGGCTACGTTTTCTGGGACGAAGAACGGATCATTGTTCCACAAGTCCAAAGAAAACCTCCGGAAAGCTCGCTATGTCTCGCGAGGAGTCCTGCCTGACCGGCGCCCACGAATAGGGGAGAGTATTACGAAGAGGCTGGAGAATGTTACGATAATACCCTTAACACAGATGAACAGACTTGTGAGAGAATTCGGGATGTGAGGGCTTGGATGAATTAAACACTGGTAGAGAAAACACTTGGTGGCATCTGGTATTCCTAAAGTCTGGACCTTAATATTATAGCGTTCTTAGACAATCGGGGGCTGGAGGTCTCGACCCAATTCTATCCTCCGTGGGGTTCTTCTAATTTCCTTTCCCGTTCCGAGCCAAAACGTAGCATTATAATTCCCTTCTCTTATATCGGCCCTTAGATACCAGACACGCACGCCACTTTTTCTTACCAACACCATCCACAGTTTCTTCTTGCATTACTAGAAGAGGTGAAGCTCGGGTTTAAGTTGCAGAATCCAGTCTCATCCGGAGCACAAAATCCGCTAAGTCCGAAAAGTGTTCGTCACGGGCATGATGCCACGTTTCATGAAATCAATAGCAGATAGAAGAATAAAACGGAGATCAGGTCTTCGGAGTGTTGCAAGAACCTTCTCCAAGCTCATTGTGGTAATATTACCAGTTACAGTGAAGACACAAACCTACCCGATCCGCTACCATGAGCTCTGGAAATGCAACGTCCCCGAGGCGCCTTACGTGGCTTATAACGGGTTCATCCTCTGGCATCGGCCTTGAGCTTGTCCGTCAAGCCCAAGATAATGGTCATTTTGTGATCGCCACGTCGCGCAACCCGAGTCGGACCCCGGAGCTTGTATCTGAAGTGGAAAGCAAAGGTGGGCGCTGGATTCGTCTGGATGTGGATGAGTCGGAATGTGCCAATGTTATCCACAACCTGGAAAGAGATGGTTACGCCATCGATGTACTTGTTAACAATGCTGGTTTCTCGATTCACGGGGCTGCAGAGTCCTTCACGGAAGCAGAAGTCCGCGCGCAGATGGAGACATTGTACTTTGGCCCCTACCGCCTGACGAGGGCCGCCGTGCCCTACATGAGGAAGCGTAGGTCCGGGATGGTCACTCAGATCAGTACCGGCGCAGCTTTAGAAGGACGCCCGAGCATGGGCATTTACGCTGCGAGCAAGGCTGCTTTAGAAGGTGGCATCTGCCAGTGAAAACTCCAGTTATGTTTTGTTATTCTAACCACGTCTCTCTAGCGGTATCCAAGGTTCTGGCAAAAGAAGTGACTGAGTTTAATGTTCGAGTTCTCATCGTGCAGCTTGGCTCTTTCAACACGAACATGCCCAGCGCAAGTCGCCGATCCGAATTTGACACTGAATACTCCGGGACCATGGTGGACAAGGTTACTTCGATGGTCGCCGTCGATGGTACCCTGAAAATTGTGAGCGACAAAGTCAAGGGAGCCAGGGCAATATACGAGGTTATTGTTGGAGAAGGCGTTGGTAAAGGGCTGGAAAGCGAGTTTTTGTTTCCTCTAGGCAAAGACACACTGGTAAGAGTAGGAGAGGTCCAAAAGCGGCTTCAACACTCTATTGAAGTATTTGGAAATGTCTCCGACGATGTACTATTGGGAGAATAGTGCTTAGATGGGGTAGTTATTGCTTTAAGGGTTGGATACTAGGTAATGCATTCGAATATATTTTGAATCAGCACAGAGTCATTTTCTAGCTGTTGACCCGACGGAAGAAGGTGACTTAGAAAATGAAAGCTAACCCAGCATCGCAAATTACCATGCTAGGTCATACCAAGCTCTAGAAAAGTTCACGATTGCTATCCCCGGCGGGGGCAACTATGAGGCCAGCAAATCGGGCAGGGGTGGAGGTGGCACCAAGTCGACTAGAATAGAAGACCTCAAAAACTTGTCTGACTGATGGCGGTCGGCGTAATTCTCCTCACCCCCACCGAGTTTAAATCGCATGAATATGGCTTCCAGACTTGCTTAGTTCAACTTACGGTCCTTAAGACTGCATTTCTAAGTAAGCAAACACCTATGCTCTTACGCTGGCCACCCATTATTTCAGAAGAGCCCTACAGCGCTCTAGTTTTCAGACTAGTGGCGATCCAACAACTAACTTAAACCGGGCTACCCGCGTATATTTTCATCGACTTGGATTATATACAGTTTTAGGCCATATTCCCTTTCCTCCGTGCGCCATTCCCCTCACCATGGATACGGCCGAGCAAGCCACGGCTCGAATTCTCATAGCCGCAGTCATGCATCGTTACGCCAGGTTGGCGCAGGAAAATTGCGACTGGAGTGGAATCGCCAAGTGTTTCGAGCCCGAAGGCATATACCGCCTGCCCGATTGCCGCGTTCTCTCACCTCGCGAAGCGAGCGAGGTTGTCCGCGGGAAAGAAGCAAAGTTTATCCGTCCCGTTCGACACTTCCGTTAATAGTGACGCGTATGCCAACCCAACCGAAAAGAGTCGGGACTCCTGGAACGGAAGACTGGGACAGCCGAGGGCCATTATGGTTATGAATAACATTCCAATATCACTATAGGGTCCCTGAATCTCGAGAGCGGCCTTGGGAAATGTTGGCGGGTGGATGAATGGATACAACTCGACAAAACTACATCGATACGCTTCGAAAAAGACCTCTGTGGTGGAAAGTGGAGGGAATGAGTGAGGTATCTGTCCGTGGGAATGGGTGTCGAGACGCTTAGCGAAAAGGCTCGAGCGGCTATGCTGTCCCTGATGACCTCGTCGGCCTTCAGCCACGGCATCCAGGGGGTATTATTGACAGCATCGCCGATAGGAAGAGTTCCTCCTACTATGTATCTGGAGACTTGACGCTGATGTATCCGATAGGGTTGCGCATTGACTAGTTCGTAGTTCAGCGGCCGCTTTTCCGGGACGAGCACCTCAATCTTCTTCTTCAGATGGTGTTCAAAAACGTCAGGCTCGACCTCCTCCGGTAGCATGGGGAGCGCAAGGCGATGGAGGTTGGGGCCGTCGTATCGGATTTCACGGAGAGGATGTAAACCATGGAAGGACCATCCTTCGGTGGGTAAGTGTGTGTGGTAATGTCGGCCGCCACGATATTCTGAGGCCATGTGTAGCCTTAGAGAGTGAGACCAACTAGTTTCCTTGTTGCAGACTTTCCACCGTCCACGCCGACGACGAAGGGTGCTATAAACCTCTTGTGCTCCCCCGACTCATCGATTGATGTCACAGTTGCCGAGGTATCGCCCTGCACAAGGTCGAGGACCGTATGTCCTAGCAGTACCTGAACCATCTCAGGAGAAGCTCTAAGTTTCTCTAGGCACAGGTCTCTCAGTTTATCCTGGCCTAAGCAGAACATGCCGTGTCCGCAGTCGCCAGGCTTCATGTCCGAATCCTCCCAAGGGTTCCACACGGCCACTAAATCTCCCCAGTCCTTCTCATCAGGTGAGATTTGTTTGGTGGTCTTGCGCTATGAGAATGAGAGCTGGAAGAATCCATTTTCCCGGGCCTCTTCGTATATCCCGGCTCGTTCCAAAGCATATTGTGTGGGCTCATAGTATCCCAGGGCACGAATATTTGGCTGCAGCCCCTCGTTTCTTCTCCAGCACCAAGACACGTCTCCCTAACCGTATGAGCTGGCATGCAAGAAGGAGGCCGGTAGGGCCGGCACCAACAATGATTACGTCAAGGGTGAAGGTCATCTTCGATAAGGTAATAACAGAAAGCGAGATGGGAATTGGATGTCTGGTAAGTGATGGCCGAGCTGCGGTTTAACCTTTGGGCTGGTACTAGCTCTCCGTGAGGGGTGATATTATTCGATTTATAAGATCAAAATCAATAGGGAGTTATTTATCATTCTCTCGTAGATCAATCTTTCCTACTTTAGGGTATTACATATCGTGCCACTTGCCGGTGGCTACACGAGACGTTGGGTGTATTCCCAACGCCATGTTCCTGCCACAAGCCTCCGCCGGTCTGGCTCCTGTTTGCGATTGGCGTCATGATGCTAACACCATGAGCTTCGAATGCGGCACGTACCAGAGACTCTTCCCGGCTGGATGGCGAGCCCGTGATAATCACCTCCGCTCCACGGGCCACCTTGCCCCTGAATTTGAGTGCGACACCTGCTTCCGCTGCTTCAACTCTGAGCGGGCGCGGTTTCAGCACATGGAAGCCTTGAACCACTTTGAGTGTGGATGTGGAGTGTGTGACGAGACTTAGCCCACGGACAATCGCCGAACCGAACATGAGCACGAAGACCACAACTATTGCGGAGAGTGCCAGAGGACCTTTGTCAACTATAACAACCTCAAGATGGTTCGGTGCCCTCTCTTAAATGCCCGTACCACACCCGATTAATCTGGATTTACTAGCATCTCAATTCCCGCATCCACAGTGGGAAGCAGATACAATGCCCCTTCTGCAAAGGGTGCTTCGCCACGGCCACGGGCCTTACCCACCACGTTGAGACGGGTTCGTGCCCTAACGCCGTTGGCCTGGACCGTGATACCCTGTTCAAGTTCGTACGCAACAAGGACCCAGGAGGTATTATTACGAAGAACATGATCGGCTGGTATGGCTCTGCACAGTACGAGGCAACTAGCAGCTCGTATAACTCCTACCGTCGAGGCTGGGAGTGCTATCTCTGTCATCGCCTTTTCGGAACGTTGCCTATCCGTCTTCCTAACATCTATAGCCGAATGCTCTAGTATACTCCTCGAGGAGACCAAAGTATAAAAACTAGACTTAAAACCTCCACAGATCAGCAGGCTCTATACCATTGTCCGAACCGGGCGTGCCGAAGGGAGCTCACCACGCTCGCTGGCATTATCAATCACTTTGAGAGCGAATCGTGTGGCTGTACGCGGTTCGAAAACGTCCAAAAGAGTATCCGGAGCGTGGTTAGTAGTAACAGAATGATCACGTTCTGATGATCGAGGTACCAGGACGGATCTGAACATCGAAGTGGAAAAGGGGGTGGGCGTTGTTCCGTATTTTCTAATAGGCTCGTATTGTTAGCAAGGTACAGACGAGAATACACGTTAATAAAGCTATGTATCTAATTGATGGGGCATGGTAACGTTCAACCTTGATTCACAAGATCGTATTGTGTGACTGCATCCCGTCCAAGCTGTTCGTACCCGGTCTATCCGAGCTGCAATGCAGTCTGGTTGAACGGGCCAATAAAGCCACCGGCGGGTGGTGGAACGCAGTAGAAGTGGATCCATCGTAATTTTGCTGCCTGGATCCTTTCCACTGCAATATGGGCACCGGATTACACGTTAATTTCCTTTTCTCCTCGTCGAGTTCATGCAGCACCTGGAGATCCAGCCTTGACCCGGACCACAGTAAGAAGGCAACCTAACCTCGTTTCTAAGTGGGCTGGGGCCGAGGTGAGGATCCTTGGGGGCTTCACCACACTCCCGCTAGTCCAAGCCCCGCACGAAAAACACTAGTGCCGATGGCGCACGACCTCCATCTCCCCACGCTAATGTAGTTGAGAGAGTTGTCCCGCTCGCGTTTGCAGCCACATCCAGGGACGAGTCAGTGCCGATGGAGGCTTTGGATTAACCTCATGTGGGGTAAATACTACCTATGCTACCTTGTCCTTCTCCGGCAATCATGCCAGAGGTTACCTGTGCGCCGCGCCAGAGACGCAACAATCCGGTCTCAAGGGTCATGACCTCGGCGTCAACAATCCGAAGGCGGGGCGGGGGAAGGAGAGCTATTTAAGAGGCTCGGGTTTCGCCCGGGTTTCCTCGAACCGCATTTGGGAAAGCTGACCAAGTTACTGGACGGATCTCGTTTTCTGTTATACAGTCCGGAATACTTAGGACAAGGTAGCCATTAACACTAACCCCGCCATGTCTGAGTTAGACAAGCTGTTTGCCGAGCGTACCGCCCGTGGCTCCAGCACTGTCCACGGTTGCATTACTGCCGCTGTCGATAGGAATGGTTGGTAGCCAGACAAAATGACATATTGGCTCCATGGAGTGAAATACTGATTCTCCTTGTATATGGATAGGAAAGGAGCTCTTCTATGAGGCCCTCGGCTACAACGGAACAGGCCCCGACGCGCCATCCGTTGATCCCAACGCTACTTTCTGGATCGCCTCATGCACCAAGCTCATCGGTACTATCGCCGCGTTGCAGTGCGTTGAACGAGGTCAAATCACCCTCGACGAGCCCGTGGGCCACGTTCTCCACGAGCTGGCCAATCCCGAGGTAATCAAGAAGACTCTCGACGGAGCTTATGATCCTGCCTTCACGACGACACCAGCAACTAAGAAGATCACCCTCCGTCACCTCTTGACCCACTCCGCTGGTCTTGGATATGATGCCTTTAATCCGACGTTATTGGCCTGGCGTCAATCGAGAGGAGAGCACCCTAAAAGTATGAACGGCACCGTCATCGAGGGGCACTCGGCACCGTTGCTCAACGAGCCGGGTGAGGGCTGGGTTTATAGTGGAGGCATCGACGTGAGTCAATTGACCCTTAAAAAAGTGCCTCATCCTCTAATCTGCGAGTCCTTTGTAGTGGGCCGGTGTGCTTGTCGCGCGATTGAACAAGACCACTCTGGAAGAATACCTCCAAGAGAACGTCTTCAAGCCCCTCGGCATGTCTAGTACCACGTTCCGGCTCGAGAGGCGCAGTGACATCAAGGAGCGCCTGCTCACGACGGCTCAGAGAACAGAGGACGGATCGTTGAAGGATTCTGCAAAAGTCTGGCCCGACTACGCCGCCGAGGATTGCGCCGGCGCCGGTCTCTACTCGTCTGTATCCGACTACCTCCAAGTTCTCAAGGACTTGGTCAAGGACGAGCCTACGCTTCTCAAGAAGGAGACGGTCGAGCGGGAAATGTTCTGCCCCCAGTTCGCCCAGGGCGGCCGTTCCATGGAAGGTTTGCTTGGATCCACCGACATGGTCGCCGCCATGACCGGCACCTCGTCGTTTGACGGAGTCAACTGGGGTCTCGGGGGAATTTACGCGGAGGGCGACGTTGGCACCATGCCCAAGGGCACGCTCACTTGGGGTGGACTGCCTAATCTTGTGTGGTTCGCCAATAGGGAGAGGGGTGTAGCAGGCTTCTTTGCCACGCAAGTCATTCCCCCGGGCGACAAGACGATTGCGAGCTTTATTGGGGAGATTTCACAGGTGGCTTTTCGCTTGGGGTCAGCTCAATTGATTTAAAATGAAGAGAAGGCAATGTCCCTCGACGCATTAAGTCTCATATTGAGGCGATAAGGTGATTCCGTCTCCCCAGCAGAGCAGGGAATTTTTGACGTGCATTGACACGCTGTCAAGTCTTACCCAAGGTAACCAACCCCCTCTTGACTAACTGGTCCGTCGTGTTCTCTGTCTAGACGTATTTAGCTAGTGCATCACGGTTACCCTGCGATGTACCAAGTGCGATGATGTCGATGTGAACCTCTATTATTTCCACTTATTCGAGACATCGTGGTCCGAAATCAGCTAAGGGCTCTCCTGATCCAACGTATCGAGTGCGAGGGAACAGGAATGAGGAACGTCAACAGCACTAGCTCAAGACATTAGATGCTGTATCGAGTTTGCAATCTGAGAAAACCGCATTCTAGAGATAGCCAATGCTAATCGACGCTGAACACTACTGTCTCAGCTGTCTATCACAGGAGACCACGTTCATCACCAAAAGCAGCTTATATGATTGGGTAAGCTCGCTTTGGTGTCGAAGCCGGAAATATCGTATCCGCGAGTTGCCCAGGCAGAGATGGCCACCCGAAAGCATGAGTGGGAAGGGCTTAAAAGAAAAGGCATATAAATTATAGCATATATGAAATTTAAATTCTGTTATTGATCTGGATCTAAGATGATTATTCTGGTCTCTTGAAGTGGCACTGTAACCCTACCCAACTATCCTGGTTGTAGCTAGCTTGTACTTTGAGGCAAGCCTTCTTCCCCCATTCGGTGACGCCTAGCATCAAGCTGCTCTCGAACATGAAAGCCATGCTCCCAGCACCAATCTTCTGGGGCTTCAGCTCCGCAACGCTTGCCTTCTCGAAAGTGCTGGCATCGGGACCATGCGCTGCCATGACATTATGGAGGCTTGCTCCACCAGCCTGGAACCCTCCCCCTGCCTTCGCATCATACTCCCCAGAGATCAGTCCCATGAATTCAGACATTGTATTGCGGTGGTACCAGGGCGGGCGGAATGTCTCCTCTTGCACCAGCCACCTTGGAGGAAAGATGACAAAGTCGGCGATTGCTGTGCCTGGGTGATCTGAGGGCGCTGTCAACACTGTATAGATGGAAGGATCTGGATGATCGAAAGAGACGCTCCCAATAACGGAGAATCGGCCGAGATCATATTTGAATGGATAATCTTCAAGATCATTAGCCAGGGGCGCATTATTATCATTCAGGATCTCTCTTCCAATGGCTCAAGGAGAAATGCAACCCTAGAACGAGGGAGATCGTTGACAAAAGAGCATTATGGAAACTTACACCTAGAGTTAGCGAGGTATTTTGTTAGCTTAGAATTGAAATGTCCTGATTGGAAGTGTTTTGTGTGCTCACCTGCCGTGCCACGCAACGACATCGAAAGGGGTATGATTCTGCTTAGCAACATAGAGCTTTCCATTGTACTTGTTGATGACTGACCAGGTAGATGATGTATCCTCGTCGAACCGCGCCAGGGGTATTTGGAAGTCTCTCGCGTTTGCTAGGCAGTTAGAGCCGATCGGGCCAAGCTCTGGTAGGACGAAATGGCCTTGATACAACTCCAAGATGTAGCCTCTAACTGGCCCTTCTGGCAGAGTTACCCGGTATCTGATTCCTCGGGGAATTACCGCAATCTCGTTTGGCCGTACTAGAAGGCTACCTAACTCCGTTTGTATGTCCAGAGTTCCATGTTGAGCCACAATAAGCATATCGCCGTCAGAGGAATACATAGCTGTACCCTGATCCATATCACGTCCTGCCGCGAAGACGTAGATGCCAAGCCCGGTCTTCACAGTCATGTCACCAGCTCCAGCTAAATGCTTGAGGCCATGGATCCAGTCTGCTTCCGGGTTCATGTCGAAAGGGTCCCATCGGAATTGGTTTGGAACATAATCGAGTTGCGTTATTAAGTGGACACTGGCATTATCAGGGTAGGGTCGGAAGGGCTCATGAGCGGCCGAAGGGAGAATACGATAAAGCCAAGTTTGAAGGTTCTCATGCCGAGGGGCCGTGAATGCAGTTCCTGAGAGCTTTTCAGCGTAGAGGCCGTACGGTGGCTTCTGGGGTGAGTTGGCTCCAATAGGCAAGGCACCTTCCAGGGCTTCGGATCTAATCGCATTGCTTAGTTTATACCCACAAGTGAGATTGGATCTTAAGACGTACTCATGGAATGAGCCAAAACCGTTGAGGTACTTGTACCTTTCTGGCGTTTCAAAGCGTGTCACTGGCATTGCTAATATGCTGGAATGGTAATACTTGACCACTAGAGGCCAACACGGACACGCAACATCTTCTGATGGATATCCCGGTCTTCTTTTATTCTCATCTACGTCTTCTTTATCCGTCTCTGTTCCGTGTGTCGTCATCACTGACAGCCAACTTCGTGACAAATCGAAAATGTCTAGTTCCGCAATTCCGGTGACAACAGGAGAGCGGAAATCGGAATTATAAGACTTTACACAATATTGAAACCTCGGAACTTATCCCGAGCATGCGGCTCCTCTTTGCCTTCATGGCACTCTTTCCATAAAGGCAATTCAATTGATCATTGATCATGCCTTACAATGTTCCAGCCCAAGTACTCTCTCTTAATTTTTATTTTCTTTAACGTTCTTGATTTATCCATCTGGGGCATCACTTGATTCGTGAGCTTTAATATTAATCGAAACTTGATGTGAAAAGAATTTTATTTATTCACCCATCAGTATGAAATCTTGGCTTTCAATCCCGAAGGGGACCCATTTCTCCCTAGCAAATATTCCCTTCGGAATCATCTCAACATCAAAATTGCCACGGCCCCGTCCGGCCGTCGCGATTGGCGACTACGTCCTCGATTTATCTGCCTTTGCCAATGGTGGCGGCTTCACGAAGTTGCAAAGTTTCCCTCAAGGGAAATTAGGAGTCTTCTCTGAGCCGACGCTGAACTCGTTTGCAGCTCTAGGTAGACCTACGCACCGGGAAGTCCGGACTTTTCTTCGAGACGTCCTTCGCGAAGGTACACCATACCCGGAGACTCTGATGATAAATGAAGATTTGAAGAATTCTGCCCTCATTCCATTTTCTCAGATCCAGACCCATCTTCCCCTCGCTATCGGGGACTATACCGACTTCTTTGCCGGCCGCAACCATGCGCGGAATGTGGGCACACTCTTCCGTGGCGCTGCCAACGCTCTGAACCCAAACTATAATCATGTCCCGGTGGCGTACCACGGCCGAGCCAGTTCAGTCGTTGTTTCTGGCACACCGCTCTATCGTCCATGTGGCCAGGTCCTTCCTGCTCCAGGAGCTGGAACTCCTATCTTTCGAGCGTCAAGAAGACTGGATATTGAACTCGAGCTGGGTGCCTTCATATGCCGAGGGAATCAACTTGGAAAGCCAATTCCAGTGTGCGAAGCCGAGGAGCACATTTTTGGTTATGTTCTCATGAATGACTGGAGTGCTCGAGATATACAGCAATGGGAGTATGTCCCGTTGGGTCCTTTTAATGCGAAAAACTTTGGCACATCCATCAGCCCATGGGTTGTTCTGGCGGATGCCCTGGAGCCCTTCAAGGCGCATGGCCTGTCGAATGACGTGACGCTGCAGCCTTATCTTCAAGAAGAGAAGAAAGACAACATCATTGATATTCAGTTAGAAGTGTCCATTCGTAGTAAGTCATCCCTCCTCTAAACAGATAATCGCTCCAAGCTGATCATCCCTACAGCGGCCCAAGGTAATGAGAAGACTATTACGCGCACCTCCTCACGCAATCTACTTTGGTCCTGGCCCCAGATGATCGCACATCACACCGTATCTGGGTGCAACTTGAGGACTGGGGACCTTCTGGGGTCAGGCACAATATCGGGATCTGAACCCGGCACGTATGGCAGCATGTTAGAACAGACACAAGGTGGTAAGATACCACTTGAGTTTCCAGGTGGAGAGCAGCGTATATTCTTAGAAGATGGCGACACGGTAACAATACGAGGCTGGTTTGGTCCTGGTGGCGACGACTGTATTGGGTTTGGTGAGTGCCGTGGGCAAATATTGCCCCAATTGGAGTAATCTAATAACTTGGAGAGTCGTCGTTCAACTGTTGTCCAAGCGCCTGGAATCGTGAACGTGGTTTCACATCGGTTGCCTAATTTAGAGGTAGAGTTTATCATGTTTGAATAGATCCGTTTAGTTCCATGTTGTATTAAACGAAGGTCTAGACTTTCACTTTAGACTACTTGACTGGAAAAGGGATGAAGCGGTTGCACTAATGAAAACAGAAATCGGGCCAAAGTCAGCATCGATGGTCGATTTTGTGAAGCCGAGTTTATCTTCGCAAAGCGTGAAAGCGAAACACATATACTCGACTGACGTGCTATTTGGCACCTGACGACTCCCTCATACTTACGTTACTATAAGCATGACCAAGCCCTTGTATGTAGGGATACAAATACGTCAAAAAAAAAAAAAATCAAATTCATCATGCAAATTTTCTTCTACTACTACCACCGTACATTGCCGTATCTTCTCTAAATGGTGTGGTTCGGTTCCACTGTGGCCTGTTATGATTCACCAACCTCCAAAGCTTTGGCCAAAGCCTGCGGGTGCCGAGGAACAAATCTGGATTTGTAGCGTTTCGGCATTGCCACCAAACTGGTTGGATCTGCGTTTCCCCTCACTGGATGGCAATCGACTTCGTCATGTTTTTCAATGTGGAAACTGTTCAAGAGCCTCATGAATATGAGGTACAATTCCCGGTTTGCTAGCAGAGACCCGGCGCACATGCGGTAGCCAATGCCATACGTGAACAATGGAGCGTCAGGTTGTTCAATCCATCTTTCGGGGCGGAACACTTCCGGGTCTTCCCATACTTCCGCGTCTTGGTTAAATGTTAGCGCATGTCATCAAGGCATCGCTGTGTACCTACCCATATTACACGCCCAAGCGTTCAAAAATACAACGGTGCCTTTCGGAATTGAGACTCCGCCGTAGACAACATCCTGAATTGTGGCTCGGGGCAAAGCGAGTCGCAGGACCGTGAAGTATCTGAGAGACTCACGCACCAGAGCGACGATATATTGGCATTTCTGATCGTCCTCCACATCACACATCGGTTGGTCTTCAGCGTAGAGCTTGCGGATTTCGGAAACAGCCTTGTCCTGGATCTCCGGATGCTGGGATAAATAAGCAATAAACCAGGCCAAGAGCGTCGTAATGGTATCGAGACCACCGGAAAGCATAGTCAAGCTAATTGACGTGAGTTCATCCTCGTTTAACTTTGCCTCTTTACCTAAAATAACATTTGCCTGGATGCATGGCTTATACGTTCCCTGGGCGATGCGCTCATCGAGGCCTCTGTTAAGCGAGGATAGATAGGCATCACGTCGCCTTCGCATCTCCCGAGCCTTGGCAGAGTGGGAGTTGACAGGATTCAGGCGGAGAAGTGGAATGTAGTCCTGGAGGTTGCCGGTGGTGGATCGGAAGCGACTGATCTCCTCTTCAACATGAGTAATCTCGCCAAAAAGATCGTCTTCCCTACTCTTTAGACGAATACCCCAGTTGAGCGTAAGGGCAAGAGATAGCGAGAGTCTTTGTATCATGGGCATGGGATCGATAGGGACCTTGCCAGCCTTTCCGTCTGTGTAGAGTTCTTTGACAAAGTCGAGAGTCTCGATGTTGAGATGAGGAACATATGTTGCCACAGAGGGGCGGTTCAACGCCGATGCAGCGCCTTTGCGTCTCCGCTTGAGCGAGTCGCTGTAGGGCGACGTACCAATTGTCGTTCCGGCGGTATCAGAGACGACCTGAGGTTTGGTCAATTTCATTAACTGCACAGCCGGCAAGGGAATTGAGGTCGTACTTTGTGGAAAGTGTAGAACTCTGGTCTTGAACTGAGCGCCTGACCATTCTTCCCAAAGAGGTCCCTGGCGGCAGCCGCCGAATTGACAACTATGACAGGAATATTACCAAGTTGGATCTGGTACACCGGGCCAAACTTTTTGGCCCACTCGCGATACTTTTCGGCTGCGTTAGTACGAATGTCCCAAATATTCCCGATGAGAGGCAACCCAGAAGGGCCTTTCAGATTGTCAATCCGTGCGTTATGGCGGATTATCTCGTTGACGAAAAGGTAGGCAACAGGAGCAATAAAAAAGGACACGAGGAGCGATCGACCTGCATGGTCCCGAATTTGGTCGTTCAGAGATAGGATAAGGTCTGCGATAGTCATGATTACAACGTTGATAAGCTGTTCGAAAAGGTGGAATTAGAGTTATTCAATATCACAGGGAAGACAAAGAGGCCCACCAAAAAGCGCTGATGAGGCTTTTTTTAAAGGCAGACGGCTTCTCCATAATTACTTCCTCGGTGATTATTCGACTCGTCCTATCCGAAAGATTTCCCGCCGTCGTCGCCATGACAAGTTTGCATGATGGAGGTCGTGTTTGGCTGGCATGAAGTCTCGGAATCTCGGAACTGTTCCGATGGAAAACATAGCCCGCGTCAACCCCATATCAATCCAAACCCCACCTCTTCTTTTCCCCAGTTCTCTCGGAAATGTCTGTTTCCTCAACAGCAATTTCCGCCCGCCTCCCGAAGCCAATAGACATGGAGGACAATTGTGCAGTAAATGCAGTAACGGCAGTACCGGATACGGTCACAACCCGGGACCGGAGACGGCCGGCTTCAAGCGAGAATCCACCTCGGCGCCCCAAGCGGGGCAAATATACCTCCGTTGCGTGGTAGGCAGAGGCTCCCATGAATCAAGTGGCGTACCAGACACATTGCTTACACGGCGTTTATTACAGCGAAGAATGCAAGAAGAGAAAGCTCAAGTGTAATCCCTTGAACGATGAGAGCGGCTGCAAACGCTGTGTCGACAATGGGCTGCCTTGTGTCTACACTAGGGAGCCATCCCCCTCAAATAAGAATAAGGCTGAGAGGTAAATATCCGCACCCTAGATATAACTAAGCTATTCTTGCTGAAAGATACTCCAATAAGTCAACTGAACTACGAATCCCTCAGCAAGGAAGTGGGCCAGCTTCGCAGGCAGGTCATGGAGCTGGCTGGAGAGGTGGAGGCTCTAAAAAATTCCCGACATCCAGCACACGCCCAGTCGAGTTCGTCATCTTCACGGGGGGGCACACTTGTCCAGTCTCCAGCCAGTTCTCAAAGGAGCCAGGAGCCGAAAGAACTGCCATTCGTCGGTCCCACAAGGCCAGCATTCGGAATTATCATTGGCGAACGTTCTTTGACCCGCATGGGTTTTCCCGTTTGCGAGTCCATTCCCCCTAGTGGTGCTCAGTCCCCGACCGATATTCTCAAGGAGGGAACTGTGCCTCAGACTTCTGAGCAATTCTGGTCGACTTGTACAGCCTCTGAAGTCACTAGACTAGTAGAGGTCTGGCGGGAAGAGGTCGAATCGGTTTACCCTTGTTTCGACATGGCAGAAAAGATATCTCACGCAGAGCATATCCTCAATTGCATAAGATCTGGTCGATTACTAGATGACGACAGATACGACTCTACACAGGCCGCGGTGACCTCAAGGGACATAGACCTGGTCAAAATCGCAGTAGCGACAGGTATTGTTCTGGAATCGCATGGCAAGACTGAAATGAGCACCGCAATAATCGACTCAGTTGAGCAAGGTATCTCGAGGATATCATGCTTAGATGTTGGACTGGACAAGATTCAGGTTCTGGCAATACTGGTAGCTATTCCCCACCCCTACATTGCCTGTTTCAAGACCACGCTGATGAACAACTTCAGAGCATTTACTACTTTCACATTGACGAAGAGTTGCTGGCGTGGAGGACGATCGGTGTTGCTGCAAGAGAAGCGCTTGAGATGGGCCTGCATCGTAGAGACAGTCTTTTTGATAATTTCAAGGATCGCAAGTCTCGCACTCTCGCCACCAGAGTGTTTTGGTGCGTTTACGTCCTCGACCGCCGTTGGAGCTTTGGCACCAGCCTTTCCTTTGCGCTCGTTGATCGAGACATTGATCCCGAGTTGCCTGAGCCAGTAAGTAAAACTCTGTGTGATGTACATGAGAGGAGTGGACCTTCTAAGACTCTATCCAGGACGAAGAGTTTCCCTATGTCAAGTGCATGGTGGGATACGGCCGTCTCTGTTCTAAACTGTGGAACGCGATCCCACCATTTAAATCGTCAAGCCAGCATATTCCCGAAGATACTGTCGTAGATCTCGATTCTCGCGCTCTCGATTGGATAGAGTCAATCCCATCTCATCTTCGTTTACGGCATCCTCGTCTCGGGCTCGCACCACGCTCTCAGCCCACTGTCCTTCATCGGCTACGTGCCCTTCTCTACCTACGTGGAAACCACACGCGTTGCCTCATCCATCGGCACTACCTTCTAAGTCCGGCTAGCATTTCCAGTAACCTGCCAAAGGCCTCGCTGGTCGTGGATATTGCTCTCGATAGCATCCAGGTTCTGATGCACCTCAATGCAACGACGGACATTTATTCACTCCAGCAGAACGCTTTCAACTATTTTTTACTCAGTTCTTTAGCAATCATCTTCCTCGCGGTGTGCCATGCGCCGGAAGTGTTCGCCAGCCGTTGCAGGAAGAGTTTCGTCGACGCAGTGGAGCTTGTGAGAAGTTTATCTCACTGTAGTTTGATTAGCAGGAGATTGTGGAAAAGTATTCGCGGTCTGCTGCCGCGACTAAAGCGTCTGGGCCTGCAACGACCAGAGCAAGGCCAAGATTCTAACTTGTCGACGGGGGGCAGCCCCATTTCCAATTTGAGTTCAACTCACTATCAAAACCTAGGTGCCACAGGATTGATCGAAGCTGAAGGACCCGTCCTAGGGAATGATGGTCTTCATCTTAGAGGGGTGGATGAGAATTACTTGGTACCGGACTTCGATGTCACTGGCTTAGTACCCGACATGTCCCAGATCGGAAGCGACCTGATAAGCTTATTCGATGCATTTAGGCAAGGGCACCAGCAGTTGCCCACATCTTTACTGCCTCATTCTTACAATACTGATGAAATGGACTTTATGGACGGTATGGGAAGTGAGGTGTCGCGGCGGTTTCAGTGGCTCATTTAGGACGAGTTAGTTGGGAATGTCCCCTCCAGCTTTAGCGATGCCGTCGAATATTTCGTACGAGGTATTAATAGACTCTTCTAAATATATGTAGCGAAGACTACCACAGGCGGGTTCTAGAAGTAAACCATTGCGAATCCTTGGTGTACGCCCTTCGCGAAACTTTTTAGCTCAGCATGAGCAGCGCATTGGTTATCGTAGAACTCCATATCTTCCTCAGATTCAAACACTGAAATCGCGGCTACCGTGAATCCTTGTGCGCGTTGATCGGGCTTTGCGTTTCCTGCCTTCGCCGAACGAATATAAGGTTTTCCGTCCTAAGGAAAATTAGATGGCCTGAAAACATGATTGGAAAGTTGTAATGCGAACCTTGATAGCCTTTTGAGGCATGCTTTTGTAGAAATCGAGAACTTTTTCCTGGTCCTCCTCGCGCGGAATCTTGAACAACGTAATACGAGTAATCGGCTGGCTCATCGCGATCAAAAGGTCCAAGTGAATGGATGGTAAAATTACAGAGGAATAATATGCCGATTTTCTGGAGTACTAGGGACTGAACGACGTGCCTTGGCTTTAAAGAAGAAATGGCGTCGGAAGTGACTGCCCCGATTCCGCAGGGATTGTACAGGAGCATGCATGCACACTTCTATTCCCCGAAACCAGTTGGAGGTGGTCGCCTGGAACCGTTTAATACATTTCCGATCAGATTCCGATCGCACACAGGCCACCAATTTTAGGCCGAGTGTTAATGAGCCAGCAGGACAATCCCAACAGGGCCATGTCCAGGCATGAAAGCGCTCCGGAGGACATTACCCTTGATTCCGTCAGCTGAGCTCGATGCGACCCTAGAAAATGCAGCTGCTGGCGACTTTCTGGTACCCAAAATGTAGGCGAGAGCCGAGAAGAGTGTCCTTTTCAGAAGCGAATTTGAAGTTCACAAAATGTTCCACTGTGCTAACGAAAACCAACTGAACCTGCTAGCAGGCAAGATTGAACTCGATACTAAGGTGGAGCCGGACACCCGTTCTAGAAAGCTTGATCAAACTACCCGCTAGATCATTTTTGCAGGTAAGCTTTTAGATTTAAGACGATTCTTTCTTCCTCTCTACATCTCTCCGGCCGAGCGAAGAAACTCCAAACCCGGGTCACAATCCGATAACCTATCCATCGTTTCCAGCAACACGTAACGGGATGATATGTTGGGAGTCACCAAGCTCGCCGCCCAGTTCCTTTGCAACTCGAGTCCCATCTTCAATTGCTCCGTCAATGAAACCCCTCCAGCCCTTAGCCCAGTCGGCACTGGCAAACAAAATATTGCCTTGGCGCGCTTTTAAAACATCCAGGTATTCTGTTGCCATGCCGGGACGCAGGAACTCCCACGTACCCAAGGCGAACTCGTCAGCGTTCCAGTCGTGGAATACAAGTCGCCGAATGTCCTCAAACAGCGTTGGCGCAAAGGCACCCATGGCTGCCAAGGCCTTCTGCCCAGCGTCTGCCGTGGGCTCGAGACGGAGATCGGGGTACGAGCATCCAAAGGCCACAACGTGGGTGTTACCCGCTGGCGTGGTGCCGTCGCCGAAGGCCATACCCAAACCGCCTTTGTTCCAGCCACTAAAGGTCCGGAGAGCTGGATTAGCCACTTCAGCGTGGACCTTGACACAATGGTTAGTGTGGCCCATCTCCGATGCCGCTCGCTTTCCTGGAAGTAGATCGGGCTTGAAGGCGACGGCCTTCAACACATTGAGCGGGATTGTCGAGATTGCCCGCTTGGCTTGATATTGGACGCCCAGCCGAGTTGTGACCACAACATGGCTTCCCTGGTCTTCGACGCTGGCTACCGGGGCAGTAAATTGGTAGGTGAGCTTCCCCGTCGCACTAGCTTCATCGAAGATCTGTCTAGCCAATTTTGACTGCCCATCCTTGAGCTTAAATGTGAGGCACATCTCTTTGAACATGAGCATATCGTAGTTGTTGAGAGCCCACCATCGAAGCATGTCAAAGAAACTTGACTCCTCCATCGTACCACCGGAGGTCACAGAGAGAAATATCTCAAGTACTTCACGCTCAATGGGTGTTAAGTCGTCGTCAATCTGGGCGAGTCGGTCGGCGAAGGAAAGTTTGTCGTACTCGCCTATAATAGGGTTGTGGTGCGCATTGTGCGGGAAAGGAATGGCTTCTCGGCCCAACTTTCCATCAATGTTAACAAACTTTTTAACAGCCGATTCCAACATTTCAAACTAGAAAAGGTTCAATTAGCACGGTGGAAAAAGAAGAGAAAAAAATATATATATTTATACATATATATATATAAAGAGAAGAAGAAGAAATAGAAAAGAAAAGAGTGAGCTCGGAAATGAATACCTCCTGTTGAGAGCCGAGTTTCGTTGTGCTGCCATTTGAACGGTTGATCCAAGTGTCTTCAAGTCCTTGACCGGCAATGGGTGAAATCTCAAGATCGTCGCTCATGTTGTACCGAGCCAGCTCTCTCCAGACAAATGGTTGGTTCCAATGTACCCAAGTTCCCCCAATTTCGTAAGGATAACCCTCAATATCAGCGGACCACGTTCGTCCGCCAATGCGGTCTCTGCCCTCGAGGAGAAGCACATCGTATCCGGCTGTAGTAAGGTCACGCGCTGCTATTAAGCCAGAGTAGCCTGCGCCGATCACCACAACGTCATGAATTTTGTCGGAAGGCCGGTTGGATGAAGGCTCAATAACACCAACGGACGGAAGACCCTTTTGAAGACCGGCACCTGGCGTCCAGAGATGACCCTCCCGGCTGACGTACATTTTTAAAACTGTAGTGGTGGACAAGACCTAGTTATTAGTGGCCAAGGAGGCTGGCGAAAGTAGAGGAAAATAATCCTACTGTTATTTCGATAAGGATGATAGCTGCCCAGAGCTTTGATTTGTCTCTATTATATCCCGGCTTAAATGGAACTGTTCTTATAACCACTACCTGAATTATCGATCCGGCGGAGTTCGGTGGACATTCCGCGTTCCGAGGTCATGCTGACGACTTAACCCCACTTCCAGTCCCCATTTCATACGATGCATTAATTGATCCTTTTTTTAAGCTGAGGAAACCCTAATAGTGTCTCTGGGCCATCCAAGAAGTCGCATGGACTGATCAAACAACCCTCCTATCATTGCCCCTTCCAGGACTGCTCCCACTCATAAGCCAAATCTGCACCAAAAGACCGACGCAGTCACATATTTGATACGCTGAACTGCTTATCTGCTCGGAAATTTTCGCGTGGCTCTCGGAAATTCTTCGAGATTTCCGGCATTCGACAGGGAGGACTCTCCAAGATAATGCTCTCGTTTGCCCATTCTCGAGATAGTAGCGTCACACTTTTCCAGATTGGGTCTCAATGCAACCCCCAACTTCTCGACCATAGACCCACATTTACCCCGGATTTTGCGACATCGATTAACTGCTTCAGGAATTCGTTCCGAGATAAGTGAGATCCCAGATAACGTATCTCAGACACCAGTGTCAGCTGAACGATTATTAAAAAGAAACGCCGTGCGTCAACCCCCTTCTTCCTAAGTTCCTTAAGTGATATCAGTTCTTCAAATTTGAGTTCGGAATCTGTAGAAATGTCGAACGACTCGCAGCCCAAGAAAATCGACATCCAGGTCACCCAGTATCTGGAAAAGGTGCCATCGCATAAAGTATGCGTTGCAAGTGACGAGGAGCGGCTGGCCCAGTTGGGTCATACCCAGGAACTTACTCGGCGATTCTCCGTCTTAACCCTTGGGTCGCTTTGTCTTTGCTTGATGGCCACTTGGGAGGCATTGTCGACCGTCATTGCCGCTGCCCTTATTAGTGGTGGCCCCCCATGTCTCTTCTACAACTAGTATGTTCCATCTTTCTTGAATCTCTCTCCCCCCGTGTAGACTACGAAGTACTAATTTAGATATTAGTATACTTTCTTTCGTATGCACAGTTTGTATTGCCTGTTCCCTCGGCGAAATTGCTTCTATATATCCAACGGCAGGCGGTAGGTCAAATGTCCCCGACCTGGTAGGACGCGAGACGCTGACCTGGGGAACCTAGGGCAATACCATTGGGTAGCCGCTCTTTGCCCGGCGTCCACGAGATCTATTGCCGCCTGGGTAACTGGATGGATATCTATAGGAGGGCAGATTATCTTAACGGCTTCAGCAGCGTTCGCTGCGGGTCTCCAGGCCCAGGCTTTAATTGTTTTGAACCATGACGACTACATACCTACTCGCTGGCAGGGTATGCTCTTTTACTGGGCTATCTTAGCTTACGCGGGCGCTCTCAATCTCTGGGGAATGAAGTTGATGCCTCAGATCAATCTATTATCAGGTAAGTGAGAATACTATAGCCCGTATCATTACGAGTCCAGAACTGATTTGCGAGAGTTTAGGTGTCATCCACATTTCCGCCTTCATTGCCATTATTACCGTGCTTGGCGCCATGTCCTCTAAGAATACATCCAGCTTTGTTTTCACCGAGGTTGTCAAAAGCAGCGGATGGGAAAGCAGCGCTATCTCGTGGCTAGTTGGACTGCAGAGCGCCGTTTATCCCTTTCTGGGGTAGGTGACGAGGTTAATGCATGCTTAGGAATATATGACTAACTATTTATTTTCTAAATAGGTACGATGCCGCTTGCCATTTATCTGAGGAGCTGCCGAATGCTAGCCGCAACGTCCCTCTCGCTATGGTAGGCAGTGTCGTCGTCAACGGCCTGATCGGCTTGGCATATTGCGTCGTTTTACTCTATTCGGCTGGCTCCCTCGAGTCTCTCCTGGAGACACCGACAGGATTCCCCTTCATGCAAATCTACCTCGAAACTACAAATTCGAGAGTGGGAGCAACAATTATGTCTCTCATGCCGGTCATCATCGCCACTGCTGCCACCATTGCTGGAGTAACATCTACGTCTCGGACTCTCTGGGCATTTGCTCGCGATAAAGCAACGCCCTTCGACTTATATATAAGCTCGGTAAATAAGAAGACGAAGGTTCCTGTCCAAGCAGTCGCCGTAGTCGTCTCTCTACAATTTCTTCTCGGCCTCATTTACCTTGGCAACTCTACTGCATTTAACGCTATTTTGTCTATGGCCATTATCGGCTTATACTTGTCTTATGGCCTGCCTATTATTTACATGCTTATCTATGGCCGCTCTTCCTTGCACAGTGGAGGCTTCGGTCCCTTCCGTCTACCCTCCAGTATTGGCGTCGTTACAAATGTTGTTAGCCTCCTGTGGATTACCATTGCTATATTCTTTAGCACCTTTCCCTTAACCATTCCTGTAACAGCTTAGAATATGAACTATTCCACGGTGGTGATAGCCGGCTGGATTGTGTTCGGGATCGTTTACTACCTTGGGCAGGGGCGGTATAAATTTGAAGTTCCGGCTCTGGATCATATCTCCGGCTAGTGTAATTTCTTTTAAGAAAACTCTATACTAAACGCAAATCCCTAAGATAGTACTTAATATACACTTAATTGAGCTATAATAAGGATACAATCTTTACCGGAGAAGGACCCGAGATATTAGTCTCGCTCATGTCCGGCAAAGTATACAACATTCGGCTTATTGCTGTCAATGCGGAACGTGAAGTATAATACTATTCAGGACGTCCGGAGCTTGACCCGGGGCGTATCAGCAGGGTCGTGTAGGACTGGATAGTAGCAGGGTGGGCAAAGACTACTAACATCGCGCCGGGTAGTCTATAGGGCAACGGTTATATTAAGAGCTTCAATACTCGATTACTGATAAACTACTAAATAGTAAAATCTTCTCTACGATCGCGGAGGCTAAGGTCATCGTAAAAGTTAGCGTAAATAAACCAGCCCATAGAGGCCCATCATTATACAAACTATATAAAACGGTTTTAATAAAAAAAAAAAAGATAAGAGAAAATATTTAACCCCTTCTCTAATTTTTACTTTTATATTATAATATCTAGTAAGTCTTCTAATAATATTAAATAATATAATATTTTTACTTTTTTATTTTAATAAATATCTTTACTTTTTTTTATATTTAAATATCTAATTTTTATTTTAAATCTTTAAATATTTTAAAATTAATATTATATATATATATATTTTATTTTTTTTATAATTTAAATAACTATTTAATAATAATTATAATATAATTAATATTTAAACTTTTATATAAACTAGCTTTTTATAAATACTTTTTCTTTTATTTTTAATTTTATTAAAATTAATTTATTAATTAATTAAAAACTTTTAATTTTAACTTTTAAATATTATAACTTAATTATAATTATATTATATAAAGAAAGTAATAAATAATAGTAAAATTAAAAAAAATAATTTAATTATAAAATTAAATAACTTAGTATTTAATATATTATAACTTAGATAACTATTTAATAGTAATTATAGTATAATTAGCGCTCGGGCCCCTATATAAAGCGGCTCTATATAGATAACTTTTCTAGTATTATTAGTTCTATTTAAGCTAGCTTACTTATTAGTTAGAAACTTTTTTAACTCTAACCCTAAAAAATTATCTAAGGTTAAGAGTAGACTTAGTTTAGGTTTAGGTTTAAGTTTACCTCTACTACCGCCTCTAGCTCTAGCTCCAGCTCTAGCTCTAGCTCCTCTACCACCACTGTTATAAGCTAGCCACGGCCACATCACGTAAGCCGGGCGGTGAGCTAGGACGGCAGAATTGAAATAGCTTAGTCATAGAATCGGGCGGCATGACGTCCGATGAGTCGGTCGGACGACTATCCAACTAACCGGCCAGTTAAACTAAGGATCAACTGGGCGATCGAGTAAGGACTTGATCGACTACAATAAGGAACTAAAGACGGATAGAAGAAGTGTCTATATAAAGCTATAATATCTCTTACTAGTCTAGTTATCTTCTAGACTCTTTAGTAGTTAATATAAGTAATATCTATACCCTATACTTATATATATACTCTTAGTACTTATTATTATAAATACTACTCGATTGCCTTACTTATCCCTAAATAGGCCCCTACTATCCTAGTACCTTCCTATCCTATTAATTAGCTAAAACCTATAGTATTAGGATTATAATATATTAACTACTCCTATTTAGTAAGTAACCTTATCTAGTAATATACTAACTAAGAGATAATATATCTACTACTAAAGGAAGTACTACCTCTATAGAAGATATAAAGAAGGCCTACATGGCCCTTATTAAAGAAAAAGAATAGCTTAAAGCTAAAAAGCAGTAACTTGAAGATGAGCTATCTGCTAGTAGTAACTATATCAAGTAGCTAGAGGACTAGGTTACTCATCCCTAATACAAGATCCTAGCCCCCAAGCCCTATAATAGGAAGAAAGGAACACTTTAAGGATTCTTAATACAGGCTTAAGCCTATCTCCTATACTATTACCTTAACCTTAATAGGGAGGAGGACCAGGTGCTTGCTATTACTATATTCCTTACTAGAGATGCCCTGGCCTAGTTTAAACTCTAGATAAGAGACTACTTAGAGAACTTCTTAAATAGAAACTAGGATGAAGAAACCTAAAAGCTTTTTAGGAAATATAAGGACTTTAAGTAAGCCTTGAAGAGCACCTTTAGCAACCTAGATAAAGAGTGAGCCAACGAATGATAACTTAAAAACCTATAATAAAAGGGAGCTACTTCCTAGTATACTACTAAGTTTTAACAGGTAGCATCTTATCTCGATTAGGAAGATAAGCCCCTAATAGCCTAATTCTATATTAGATTTAAGGATAAAGTTAAGAATAAATTATATAAAATAGATTAACTAGGAGACTTATTAGAATATATTACTATAGTAGTATATATTAATAACTGATAATATAAATAATATATAGAGAAATAAGGATAAGGACGATCTTATATTAAGAAAAAGACTACTTATAAGACTACTATATAGGGAACCTATATAGAGCCTATAGAACTTAGTACTAGTATTATAAAATAAGCCCCCCTTAAGAGACTTAAAGAAAAGGTGGGGAAATGCTATAAATGTAGACATTATAGCTACTATATAAGGGAATACTAAATAAGGCATAAGCCCAAGCTAGGATATAAATAGCTAGATAAGAAGAAATCTAGGTTTAAGCTTATACTAGAGGGAAAAACTTAATAGCTAGGAGCTAGTACTATTAACTATAAATCCTTATTGTAAACTATATACTATAATAACAACTATACTACTTACTAAAGTAATAAGGATAGGGCTAGCTACTACCTAAAGAAGCTATAAATGTTTAAAATGATAAAGTAAAAAGAAGTAGCTAAGATTCTAGAAATTATAGAATAGATTTAGGAGACTAAGGAAGAACTCCTAAAGAAGTTTAACACCCTCACTAGTAAGGACCTATCTTATAAAGAATACTATAATGAGGCCTATAAATAGTACTATTAGATGCCTAGATCGCTATAGTAGTTTATATACTAATAAAACCTAGAGAAGTAGTACTAGGAGCAATAAACAGCTTAAACTACCTAGGAATAAGAAGAATAGTTTAAAAACCTCCCAATTAGCTACTATACTATACTCGAAGAAGAAGAAGAAAGATAAGTACTTAGGGAGATTATTAAAAACCTAGAGAAAAAAGTAATCTAATAGATCCCTAAGATCATAAAGGAAGACCTTGACTGTAAACAACTAAAGTATAAGGCAGCTTAGCACCTTAAGGATCTATAGAGCTTAACTAAATAATAGGAATACTATATAGAAGCCTTAAGATAGAAAAACTATCTATATCTATTAAATAAAGAAGAATAGAAGGATTAGGGAGCATATAAAGTATAAAGGAAGACCGAGAAAACCGACACAAGAATAGAAGTAGCAACCAAGGACCTAGACACCTACTTTAGTACACAGGACCCAGATAACGAAATATAGGAGTAGTGGAAGCAATCTGTAAGAGAACAATAAATAAACTAAAGGGAAGTAGCTAAGGGGGAAGCCCTCTTTACCTAGTATAGAGGCACTGGCGGAAGCTGAACGCCCTATAAGAGACTTAACTAATATTACGATGGGAAGCTAGATAACATCATATTAGACCTCATCAACCTTTAGAAACAAATTGATGATCTTCACTATACTATCCTCAATAAAGCTAACCTTAACATAAGGGTTAATAATATAAAAGAAGAAGACCTCTAAAATGATAAGAAATGATGAAAGGAAATCTAGAAACTCTAGTAATAAGTCTAGGAACTAGAAGAAGAAAAAGAGCTAAGGGAAAAGTTCTTAGAAGAACTGGAAGAATAAGTGTGCCTCCTTAAAGGCTAAATAGACCCTATAGGACTGGAGAACCTCTGTAAAAAACTCTAAGAAGAAATAAATAAGCAACTTAAACTTGCCTAGAACCTAGTTGATTACTTATAAGAAATGCTAGAATTAAATAGATAATAATAAAAATAGTAATAAGAAATTAAGAGGCTCTAATAACAGATAGCCAGCTTGTAAAGACTATAATGTAGGAGTTTAATATCGGTCGCAGAAGAAGTTATAAGAACGATGGGACCTGGACCTAGTTAAGAAATAAGAGAAATGAATATTATAAAAGGATAGTAGATCTACTACCTAAAGGTGCCTATTACCTTAGCTAGATAAGAGTTCTAGGCTTTAGTAGACAGTAAGGCATAAGGGAACTTTATTTCCCTAATTATTATCAACTAATTAGAACTACTATAAGTAGAAAAATACTAGCTATATACCCTAAACGTATATAATAGAACGCTAGTAGACTACAAAGGCGGAGTAGTTAGTATAGAGACTATATATTTCTATATCTATATTGTAGGAAGAGTTAACTATATTTCTTTTAATATTATTAGAACTACTAGACACTCTATTATACTAGGGATCTTATAGCTGTAAACAAGGAACCTATAGATTAATTAGGTAACTAATTAGCTTACTTAGAATGAGACTAAGTAAGGCCTAGGAAATAACTTAGCTACTAAGTAGTATTAATTAGAAGAGTTACTTTTAAGTAAGCTAAGAGCCTTTAAAATAATAATCTACTTTAAAGTACTTACTATAAAAGATTTAAATTACTTACTAAAGGGAAGAAAATATAAGTAAGTATATATAATAAGAGCTATAATAATCTTTAAAGCTATACTACTAGTAGAAGAAATACTATAGTATATATTTAAAGAATATTAGAAGTATAGTAAAGTATTTACTAAAGAACTAGATACTAGACTACTAAAATATAGCTAGTAAGACTATAAGATACTATTAAAAGAAGGTACTTAACCGAAGTTTATACCTATCTATAACCTTACTAAAATATAATAATAAGTATTAAGAGACTATATAGTAAAGATGCTAAAGAAGGGATATATTAGACCCTCGATATCACTAGTAGGATATCTAATCCTCTAGGTACCTAAGAAGAATAGTAAACTACGAATATATATAGACTATTAGCAACTTAACAAAATCACTATCAAAAACTAATACCTACTACTATTTATTTTAAAACTATAGGACATACTCTAAGAAGCATAGTAGTTTACAATTCTAGACTTAAGAGGAGTATATAACTTGATCTATATTAAGGAAGGTAATAAGTAGAAGACTGCCTTCAGGACATGCCTTAGGCACTTTAAGTACTTAGTTATACCTTTCGGATTAATAAATGCCTCTATAAGCTTTTAGATAATAATTAACTATATCCTATAAGAATACTTAGACTACTTTGTAGTAGTATACCTTGACGATATCTTTATCTTCTTAAAAATACTAGAAGAGTATAAGGAACATATATATAAAGTCCTCTAGAAGCTGTAAGATATAAAACTATTAGTAAAACCAGCTAAGTGTAAATTCTACAAGTAGTAAGTAGACTTCCTTAGATATATAATCTAGCCCGGAAAGATCTAGATATAGGAATTAAAGGTTAAAGCTATCTTAGAATAGCTAGTACTAACTAATATTATAGAAGTAAGAGGATTCCTCGGATTCCTTAACTTCTATAGAAAGTTCTTAGGAGGCTATAGTACTTATATATAAGCCCTTATAGAACTTACTAAGAAGGATAAACTATTTTAATAAGGACTAGAGAAATAGAAAGCGTTCTAAGAAGCTAAGTATCTGATTATAGTATACTCCGATTACAAGAACCTTATAGGGTTTACTACAATAAAGGAACTCAACTAATAATAAACGCGATAAGTAGAAGAACTATCTAAGTATAACTTTAGGATTATATATATTAAAGGAAAGGAAAATAGAAGAGCTAATACCCTCAGCCAGAGACTAGACTACTTTTAGAAAGTACCTAAAGAGACAGGTACCCTCCTTTACTATAATGAAGAAGGAAACCTGCAGTAGTTAGCTACAGGGTATTAGATATAATAGGTTAACCTGATTGTAAAGGAAATTAAGAACTATTATATAGACCTCGGACTATAAGACTAAATGTAGACTTAAGAACAAATATAGATAATAGTGCCCCCGAACCTAGTAGAAAGATTTATCTAAGTAATCTATAAAGTACTATATAATAGGTACCTAGGAATTATGAAAACTATAGAAAAGGTATTAAAGGAGTACTTTATTCTATATTTTAAGAAGGTAACTACTAAGGTTATAGCTAAATGCCTTCAGTATAGAAAAAATAAGAATTAGCTATATAAGCTATATAGACAACTGTAACCTATACTAGTATTAGAGGTACTATAGTAGAAAATTATTATCGACTTTATTATTAAACTACTAAAGTTAAGAGACCTAGCTACAGGGGTTAGATATAATAGTATTATAGTAGTAATTGATAGGCTAATGAAGTATACTTACTTCGTATCCTATAACGAATCTATAAAAGTACTATAATTCGTAGAACTATTCCTATAAACTATAGTAGTAAACTATAACCTACTAGAAGAAGTTAACTTAGATAGAGGTAGAGTATTTGTCTCTTACTTCTAGTAAAGCCTATTAGATAGAATAGGAATCAATTATAAACTATCTACTGCCTATTATTTAGAAATATAAGGGTAAGTAGAACGAATAAACTAAACACTTAAGATATATCTATAGTATTATATTAACTAAGAATAAGATAACTGGGTATTGCTACTATTCTTAGCCTAGAAAGCCTATAATACTAATATGTCGGAAAGCTTTAAGATATTACTATTTTATGTAAACTATAGTATCGAACCTAGGACAGGATTTGAGCCTATAGGTACGAAGATATAAGTAGAATAAGCAATCCTTATAGTAGATAAAATGAAGGAACTATATAAGTAGTTAAAAGAAGAACTGCAATTTATCTAGTAAAGGATGAAGTACTATACTAATAGTAAGTAGTTTAAGGGACTAACCCTTAAGAGGGGAAGCAAGGTCTAGTTACTATAAAAGAAACTAGGAACTAGGGACTCTTAAATTAAAATAATAAGACTAAGTAATAAACTCGATTACTGAAAACTAGGACCCTTCCTAGTTAAAAGAAAAGTTTTAGAAGTTAACTACGAGTTAGACCTACTAGAAGGTATAGATAACTACTTAGTGTTTTATATAGTACTACTGGAACTAGCTTATAGAAGTATACTATTAGGAAAATTAGTCTAGCTTAAAGCTAAAAAATAAGGAATCTTCGAGGTAGAAAGGATTACTAACTTATAAAATAATAAAGGAACTATTAAGTATTTAGTTAAATAGAAGAACTATAAAGAAAGTAATAATACCTAGGAACCTATTGAACATTTAATAGGGAGCCTGCAACTCCTTGTAGACTATTACTAGAGGAACTTAATAAAGCTAAGGGATCTAGTAGTAATAGATCTATTAGTAAGCTCTAATTAATCTCTAGCTTAGGGATAGAGGAAGTAGTGTTTTCTGCAGCGTCCTCCTTAGCTATCTACTTTATCCCTAACCTAATAATTTCTAGGGCTCTCCTCCTGTGGAGCTCCTCCTCCCTGCATAGGCGACGAACCTTGGAAGAGGTAGCCTGAAAGGCTTCTAGGGCCTTCTCTACCTCCTCCTCTGCCTTCTGTTTTTCGTGCTCTAAGCGGGCTTGTTCCTGTTTTAAGTGATTAACTAAGGAGGTTAGTACTAGTAATAAAGAATTTAAGGAAGGATGGGACTTATAGGCTGAATCTATAATGCTCCTAGTGTTATAGTTTAGATATTTAAGGTAAATGTAGCTATTGTACTAAGACTGCTTCTTATAAACTATATAGTCCTAAGGAGTTTTTATGTTGAAATAAGAAGTGTACTTGGGTATCTTAAAAGGATACTGCTTGGAAAGAATATTATCTATGGCCTAAGTAAGATGATCGTGATTGATCTGAAAAGTTATAACCCCTGAGCGGGATTTGGAGACATAGTTAGGTATGATTAGAAAAGTAAGGGAGAACTTATAAGTGAAAAGAGAAAAGAAGGAAGCTATATGAGGAACTAATAGGTCTTTAGGGATAAAGACTAAGGGAGAGGGGAAATTGTGTTATGAGCTGGCCATGGCTACATTACGTGAGCCGGGTGGTGAGCTAGGACGGTAGAATTGAAATAGCTTAGTTATGGAATCGGGCGGCATGATGTCCAATGAGTTGGTTGGATGACTATCTGACTGACTGGCCGGTTGAACTAAGGATCGACTGGGCGATTGAGTAAGGACTTGATCGACTACGATAAGGAACTGAAGACAGATGGAAGAAGTGTCTATATAAAGCTACGATGTCTCCTACTAGTCTAGTTATCTTCTAGACTCTTTAGTAGTTAATGTAAGTAATATCTATACCTTATACTTGTATACGCACTCTCAGCACTTATCATTGTGAATACTGCTTGATCGCCTCGCTTATCCCTAAATAGGCCCCTGCTATTCTAGCACCTTCCTATTCTATTAATTAGCCGAAACTTGTAGTGTTAGGATTGTAATAGCTACTACCTTTACTACTACTACTAGATAAGAAGAAAGAAAGAAAAAAAGAAAGAAAAAAGAAAAAAAAGAAAACTAAAAATTATATTAAATAGAAATTAAATATAAGTATCTATTAAAAAAAAAGATAAAAATAAAATTTAAGTTTAATATTAAATTAAGATATTACTAGATTAATAATATTAAGCTTAATATTATATTTTAAAGCTAAGGAAATATATTAAGTAAAGAAGAAAACTTAATATTATATCTTAAAGCTAAAATAGTATATTATATAATAAAAAAAAATAAGAGGAGATAGGGGAAGGTAAATAGTAAAAGAATAAGAGCTTAAAAAGATAGTTTAGTTTATATAAAGTTAAGTATTCCTCTTTTACTTTATAGTTAGTAGAGTAAAAATATAAGTTTCTTTACTTTATTTTATATAAAAAGGGAAAATAATTAAAGTAGATAAAAGTTAAATAAATTTATTATTATTCTTTTCTTTATTTTTCTTATTTTTTTCTATATTCTTTTTATACCTTTCTTTATATATAAAGTCTTTATCTAAAACTATAAAAGCTATAAGGTTTAATTTAAGAAGTAGGTTAGTAAGTTAACTACTTAAAGCTTTAAAAATATTAGTTAATTAAATAAAGCTATAACTATTTAGTTAAGAGTATAGTAGGCCTACTAAGGCCTAGAATTTATACTTAAGGTCTTTATCTAAAACTATAAATATCTCTTATAGGTACTCCTCTTAAAAGAAGAAGTAATAATTATATAGTTAAGGGTAGAGTAGCTATCTTATAAGTAGCCTCTTTATTTTAAAATTATAAATATCTCTTATATATATTCTTCTTAAAAAGAAACTAGAAAAAGTAATAATTACCTAGTTAAAAGTAAGATAGCTATCTTATAAGTAGCCTCTTTATTCTAAAACTATAAAAGTCCCCTCTAGGAAAAGTTAATAAAAGGTTAAAAGCTATATCTCTTTATAATCTCTATTATATATATATATATATATATATTTTGTCGGAGCCGGGCAGTATAACTAACAATATAAATAAGACTATGCTGCCTACTTAAGAGAATAATTAGGAGTGGCTGAGAGCTATACTATAAAGAAGAAATAGTCTAATAGTTATCGAAATAGTCTAATAGTTAAGTAGGATATTAAGAAGTAGATAATTAGTTAGAATCTACATTATAGGATATTATATCTAAAGAAGAAAAGAGAAATATAAAGATAGGAAAAGAAGTAATATTAAGAAAAGAATAGTAAAGAACATCTACTATAATAACGCTCTAGCTAATAGGAAATAACTGATTACTCCTAATCGCAATACTATCCTTCGCCTGCTTCTACTGTCCTTACCTTATCTAAGAACTAGTCTATAAAAAATAAAGGGCTATTATCCTTTTATATATAAGTAAGGTTCGGATATATAGTATATCAGGCTTCTAGTAGCGGCGCTAATTAGTAATGTGGCGGCGCTGCCGCTAGTTGCCCTATATACTAATATATCCTTCCCTCTAAATTTTACCTTAGGTAAAATTTACTAAAAAGAAAAGGAAAATAATAAAGGAAACTTAATAATAGTAGAATATTAAAGAAAAAATAGTAAACTATAATACCTTTTTTAAGAATTAACTATAATAAAATAACTAATTAATTAGTTACCTTACTTTCCTAGTAGCTTATATCTCTCTTAGGCCCTTCCTTTAAGTTTTACTTATACTAACTTTATAAATATATTTATTATAGTAGAAGTAAAGACCTCTCCTATCTCCTAGTTATAGAATTCTCGCTACTTATAATCTAGTATCTATAATAATAATCTTTAGTAGTTAGAGGCTAGTTAAGATTAGGGCTATCTTCTAATCTTTTAAGATCTATAAGATAGAAGCTACTTTTTAGTTTTTTATAATTAATAAGATAAAAGTTAAAAGAATAGTTTAAGAGACTTTAGTAGGGCTCCTAGAGTTTACCTTCTCTTCTTTACTATTAATAGCGCCTTTTTATAGCTTACTAAATAAACTAGATAATCTAAGAGAGACTTATATATTAGAAATTAAGAAGGTTTTATTAACTTAGAGGGCTTTAATAATATAAAGTTATAATATAGGGGTTTACTTTTTTTATAAGCTTCTAAGCTAAATATAAAAGGCTTAGGTATATTAATAAGTAGAGGTAGTTAGTTAGTAAGAATATTAAATCCTTTAAAAGGAACTACTACTTTTGATAGTATCTTTAGTAGGAAGAGCTTAGTAAGCTTAATAGGGATAGAGTACTTTAGAGAAAGGGCTAAAGAATAGGACTTCTACTAGTCTATCCTAAAAAAGAATAGGAAAGGCTACTATATTACTTCCCTATCTATAGTAACTTAATATAGATTATATACTTACTAAGTATTATCTAAGTTAGGTAATATTAACTTCCTAGCCTTAAAGCTAGGAGCTAGTAGGAAAGCTTTAATTTATTCCTTAGTAAGAAAAAGTATATCTTAGCTTTTTAATATTCTTCCTAACCTCTCTAGGTGTCCTACTTAGTTCCTAATTACCTTAGTGTCCTTTTTTAACTCCTTTAAGACTAACTTAGATCTATTAAAGTTCTCTTCTTATAAGAACTTCTATTTACTTATTCTAGCTTTTAATATACTATCTAGTAGCTTAATAGTTAAGGGGTAGAAGGAGTTAAGGAAGATATTAATTAAGTTATTAAAGAAGTTATAGATAGTAGCCCTCTAAAAATTAACTAACTTATCTAATTACTTATTCTTTATTATATAGTCTATCCTATTAAATATCTAGTTACCTACCCTATAAGTAGAGTACTATTAGTAGGATAGATTATAAGTATAGGAAATAGTTAATAGAAGTTAGAAGAAGTTAAAGACATTAGTAATAGCTAGGAGGCTATATTCCTAAATACTCTATACTATCTAGGTAGAATAGATATATAAGATAATTATAAGGGGTAACAATTAGCTTAATAGACTAAAAGATCCGTTAGTTCCAGCGCCACATGGCTGGAACTGCCCCTTACATTTACTTAAGAACTCTCTTAATCGCGGCGGAATCTAGCCACTTCTAGGTATATCATTACAATTCTTCCCCCTCTAAGTAAGCTCGTCCCGAGCCTCAAATAAAGCCAGCTAAGATATAATAGTAAATACGAACCCCTAAGGGATATACCGCGCACAGTACCCCTTATGAGCCCGACGAAAGATTATTGTAGTTATATGCCCAGGTGTACCTCTCGCGACACCTACTATATCATGCCCTGCAACAGCCATCGGCGCAGGAAAAACACCTCTGCGCTGGCTGGGGTTCGAACTGGCGATCATATACGCCTAACCCGAATTCCCTAATCTAGTAGACCTATGTAGTACTAGAACAATTATAAAATAATTACAAGAGGTAACAATTAGCCTAATAGACTAAAAGATCCGTCAGTTCCAGTGCCATATAGCTAGAACTGCCCCTTATATTTACTTAAGAACCCTCTTAATCGCGGCGGAATCTAGCTACTTCTAAGTATATCGTTACAAGATAGTAATAAATTTATCTAACTTTTCCTCCTTTCTCCTCTATATAGTCTATACTTTAATACTAATAGTAATCTTAGTGTCCTATTTCTTATAAAGAATATTATATAAATATAATTTTTCTACCTCCTTATTTTAGATTATTATTATCTAGTAAGCTAGCTTATTAAAGTATAGATAAGTTATTATATATTATATATACTATACCCCTTTACTACTTACCTATAGAGCTTAGTAAGGCCTCTCCCTTCTTCCCTCCTTAATAGTAAACTTAATACTAGCTATATAGGAAGAGTTATCTAAATAAAGCTAGTAGTATAATAAGATTATAGTAATATCAGATAGCTTTAAAGTTATTAAAATAAACCTAATATTTAATTTATTTTAGTTTAGCTAGGCTCTCTATGCTAAGGTCTTATTAAGGGAGTATAAGTAATTAATAATCTTAATAAAGCTAAGTTTATACCTTTTATTTTCCTAAGCTAGTTATTTAACTAAGTAATACTTTTACTAGTATAGGAAGTTAATTTACTTTAAAATAGTCCTTTTTCTCTTTCTTAGTTAATATTAGATATATTTTTAAACTTATAGAATTTAAATAAAGTAGATAAAGATATTATAGTTAGTATTTTATATTAGAGGGGATATAGCTATAGACTATTTAAGGAACTTATCTAATTTCTACTTAACTACCTTCTAAAATAGTATAGTAATTAAAAGCTAATTAATTAGTAGGTTTCTATACTAGTAAGTAAAATTAAGGTTATTTTATAAAGTAAGGGGTTATATTAAAGTAAGGATTATTAAAGTATAAGGTATTAGTTAAGAAAGGTACTTTTCTTTTTTTACTAGTAATCTAAATAGTTAATTAAGGAATATTAAATTTAATAAGATAGCTAGTTGTAGTAAGGAGAGGGGGGAATATTATTTAGGAAGAGGAGGAAGGGTGTTTTTATAAATATTTAAAATAGTAGTAGATTGTTTAAGTTTAATAATTTATTTTACTATCTTTATTTAGGAAATTATTATTATCTTTAAGCTTTTCTTTATAGGCTCTATTTCCTTATAATTAGAAATACTAGTAGCTATAATTACTAGTTTTAGGTAGTTACTTTATTTATAACTTATTCTACTTTAACTTTTCTTTCTTCCCTCTAAATTATTAAACTTAACTATTCTAGTAAATATAAAGGGACTTAGAAAAGCTATTTCCCTTCTATAATTCTTCCCTCTCTTTTTCTATAGTAATTATCTTAATATTAGTATAATATTATAAAATTAAGATCTAAGTAAAAAGGGTATTACTTCTAAAACTAATTTCCCTATTAACTTTAAGTTAAAAAGTTATTATATTTATATTAAGTCTTTAGAAGAGTTCCCTAAGAAGGAAGAGATTTTTAAAGCTAATACTAAGGCTTACTAGATAATAAGTTCTTTAAGACTTTATAAATATCTAACTATTAATATTTTATTAGATCTTAAAGGTTCTCTATATCTATAAGTACTAAGATTTTTAATTTATTAAATAGATATTAGAGCTAATAGTATTTAGTAGAAATTAAACTCCTTATTACTTCTTCTAATCTCTTAGTAATTATAATAGTACTATTACTATTATAATAAGCTAGCTAAGGAGGATAGCTATAGATTATAGGCTTATTAGTAATATAATTTTTAAACCTCGGAATAAAGTCTTCTTACTATATAATATAGGGCTTTCTTAAAGTTATTATATAAACTTATAGTTAACTAAGAGGCTATAAAGGACCAAGGCCCTACTAATTGCCTTTTATAGCTAGCGTAATCTAATTACTTATAAGTACTATATATATAAATATAGTAATATTAGTTTTTAGTAGGCCCCCCTTAGTTTTTATAAGCTATTACTTTATCCTTTTAATAAATATATTTTCTTATCTAGCTACTAGTTTAGAGCTTACTTAAACTATATATTTCTTATATATATATTATAATATAGTTACTATATTCTATTAAAGGTAGGAGAGTCTTCTAATATAATAGATTTAGATAAGTTAAATATAAATATTAAGTTTTTTAATAAAGTAGAAAAGGAAAATAAGAAGGATTAAATCTAGGTAGCTAATTATTATAGGTAGTCTTCTTTCTTATTAAAATATCCTAGATATACTAACCTTGGCGAGCGTAGAGCCTTGATTCCTATACCCGCTCTACTAGCTAATTATACTACTTAGTAAGAGAAAGAAAGTAATAATAATAAGGAAAATAGAATAGAGATAGAATAAGAGATTAAAAAATATAGATAGTAACTTAAGGGAATTAAAAAGAAAGAAATAAATAAGAGATTAGAATAAAGGAAACTAAGCTATAGTAGCTTCTTTAATCTAACTTATTACCTAGTTTTATTAAGGTAATCTTTATACTTGTCTTAATTCTAAACTTCTAGGAGTTAAACTTTAATTTTGTAATTAAGATCTTTAAGGTAAAATTGTAGTCTTTAGAATTAGATTAAGGTCTTTTATAGTTAATTAGTAGTTTCCTTATTGCTACTAAGTGCTTCTAGCTAGGGGTTATCTTCTATGTCCTTATCTATTATTACCTAGCTATCTAAGGTTATATAAAAGCGCTTAACCTTATAAGAAGAGTGAAAACTACTAATTAGTATATTATTAAGCTCTTCTAGTTATATACTTTTACTGTCCTTATATAGTTCTCGAATTTGAAAAGGTCCTCTCTAATATAGTTTAAGCTTATTAGTTATAGATATATTAGATACTCTAACTTTATTATATAGAAGGATTAAGTTCCCTTCCTATAGAGGAGCATTTCGAAGCTTAAAGTAATTAAGTCTATTTATCTAGTCTATAAGTTTCTCTCTAAAGGATATAGCTTTTCTAATTATAAATATAATATCTTCTTCTTTCTATAGTAGTAGCCTAGTCCGAGTAGTTATAAGGTCTTCTATTCCTTAAACCTTATCCTACTTAAGTAGTCTCTAAATAGGGACTTTAACTTTAATTAGGAATACTAGTTTATATCTAAAAATAAGGTAAAAGAGACTATACCTAGTAAAGGCTCGAACTATAATCCTATTAGCTATCTAAGTATAGGAAAGGATATTAGCCTACTTCTTAATATAAGACTTAGTAAGAATTCTAGCTAAGGTAAAGTGTCTAGATTCGACTATTCTATTTACTTAAGAGTTATAAGCTAATAGGAGGATTACTTAAATTCCTTTATCTTTTAAGTTCTTTACAAATTCTACTTTATTTTCTAGTCCGCTATTAATAATTACTTTAAAGGGTTAGCTATAGATATTAAGGACATCTTATTAAAACTATCTTCGTATTAATTTCGTGTTAGCTTTTACTAATACTTTTACTTATAGAAATCTAGTAAGGTAACAGCGGGCTTTAATAATATACTAGAAGGATCGGTCTTAGGGTATATACTAGATGTTAATAAAGACTTTGTAGAATAGGCGCCTAGGTATAGTAAACTATATTAGGTTCTTAGGGTGTCTTAGATCTTATTATTGATATTTAGTATAGGCTTTTACTTTATCTACAACCTATTTCTAAAGTCCTTTCTAATAGTACCTTTAGCTAATTAGTTAGTATATCGTATCTCAGCCTCGATAGCCTAACGAATTATGTAATTCTGTAAAGATTTTGTTTTTTTTACTATCGTTGTCTACTACCCTGCGTTTAGGAAGTGTTTTCATAGCTCTGGCCCACAGAATACGATAATTAATACGAAATTTTAAACACTTAGACTGGAATCAACTATAGTCTTGCATGTTAAGGTTTAGAGGACATTTAAGAGTTAAAAGAAATTAGGTAATCTAGAGAGATTCCTCTAAATAGAATCTATTAAATAGTAAAGATTCTTCTAGAAAAAGGATATATTATTCTATAAATTTATTAAGATCTTAGTCTTCTTAGAGCTCTTATAGATCCGACTCTCTAGGGGGCTTATAAGACAGGGCGTTAGCTATATTATTATCTTTCCCTCGTATATAATAGGCTTTAAAGTCGAATAGCCTAATATAGGCGATCTAGTTATTGATTACTATACTCGGGATATCTATAGAGCTCTTGTTTAATTAATAGATGAGTACTTAGTAATTAGTTTCTAAAATGAACTTTATTTTTATTAAATGATAGTAAAGCTACTAGAATATAGTAAGGACAGCTCTTACTTTTCTCTTTATCTAGTTATACTACTTCTCTATTTCCATCTAGCAACTACTTTTATATTAAATAGGATATTTACTGTCTTTAAAGATTTGTGCTAATATGGCGCCCTAGCTAGTTAGGCTTCTATTAATAGTAAGATAAATCGTTCTAGTATCTTTAGAGTAAACTAGAACTTGTAAAACTAGTTAATTAGTAAGGGCTCTCTTTAGGGAGTCTATTAATTTTTACTATTTAGGCCTTTAGATAAATTAAGTGTTTTTCTTTAATAGCCTGGTTAGGGGTTTAGTGACTATAGTATATTATATAATCTATACCTTAAAGAATCCTATTATATTAAGGAACCCGCGAACATCTTTAATAACCTGACATGGCGGCTATTCTAGAATCTTTTAGACTTTAAAATTACTAGGAGATTGTATTCTATTCTTATATATATATCTAACTATAATATAAGACAAAGCTGCCTATAGACTCTTCCCTCCTAAGGTATATACTCTAGTAAGTTTAAGGTTTAATAGTACTGTGTTAATATTATAGAAGTGTTTATATATATACCTTTATACTCTAAGTAGTTTAGGATAGATCTTATTATTGTATTTTATTATAGGGCCCTTAGTAATTATATTATCGATGTAGACTTTAGTAATATAAGGGAGCAAGTTATATAGAATAGTAGTAATAGCTTTTATAAATTGCTTAATAGAGTTTATAGCTCCTTAAGGTAGCTTATATATCTATAGTAGACTAATAGGTAATTTAAAAGTAGTAAAGTCCCTACTTTTAGGTATAAGCTTAATCTAGTTATATCTAGAAAGCAAGTTAATTAAAAATAGAATTATATATTATACTATAGATTCTAAGAATCTTTTAGTATTTAGAGAGATAAAGGTATTATAAATTGTATATTAGTTTAAGGGTTAATAGTTAGTAATTAGTTAAAATCCGCTATCTTTCTTTCCTATAAGGAAGATTTAGTTTCTATATACTCTATGTCTAGGCTCTAAGATGCCTCTAGTAATCCTGTCCTTTAGAATATCGATGAGGGCCTTAATTATTCTCGGTAGAATCCTGATCGATAGTAATTACTATACTCTATAAGGTTCTATTTATATTTCTTAAGTGGGTATAACTTCTAGCTTAATTAAGCTGATTTCTATAAAGTCCTAAGCTAAAGCTACTTTCTAATTATAGAGGATTTTAGTAAATAAAGTAAGCTTCTCAGGGGTTATTTAGTTTATAATATCTTTGATAATATCCTTTAGATGTTCTTTTATAAGCTAAGTTCTTCTAAGGATCTTAATAAAGTAAGGTATAATAAATCCTTTATATTTCGTTTCTTATAGTTGTCCTTTTACTTTATTTTATACTTTTATCTTCTATTAGGGGTTAATAGTAGGGGCACTTCTATTAGAAGAGGCATTATCTACTAGTTAAACCTTTAGGGCTTTCTATTTATATAAGGTCTAGACATCTATAATTACTTTAGCTTACTTCTCCCTTTCTCTTCTAACTTTCCTCAGGGCCATTTTTATAGAAAACCTTCCTATTATCTTATAGAAAACATCGATTATTAGGACAGCCACTACTTTACCTTTTTATAACCTAGTATTGCGGAGTAGCTTAAATCTAAATTATATCTTAGTACTTAGTATTCTTCCCCCTACCTTTATAAGAAGGTAATAGGTGTTCTAGGCTAGATTAAATGGAATCTTAGTAATTAGTTATTCTCCTAGAAGGAGGTTAGCTATAATATTATCTAGTATAGAAATAGGAGGTAAGGGTTTATAGAGAAGGGAATTAGTTAGTTTAGTAAGTAATAGGAGAAAACTTAAATTAAAGAATAGGAATACTAAGTAGCTAGGGAGGGAGCCTCTTCTAGCTAAGACCCCCTGATCTTATTTCCCTCCTTACTAATAAGAGTAAGTAAGTCTAGAAATAGTATTATAAGATAAGCTCCGCCTATAATCATTTTACCTCTTATAAGCCTACTCTTATTATTATAGTTAAAAGTAAACTTTAAAGTATAGATAAAAGGTATTCTAAGTAGTAGAGGCACTGTTACTTATAAGTCTTTAGTAATAAAAACCTTAAAGTTAATTTTATATCTTCTTAATTATAAAGTTATATTAGCTTATCTATAGAGTTTAAGGGGCTAGCTTCTATTAAAGGCTTAGTATACTACTTTTAACTACTTATATATAATTTTATTAGCTATTATATAGCTCTTATAGATTATATTAAGCTTAGCTCTAGTATCTATAATTCTAATAATATCCTTATTTATCCTAACTCTAATCTTAACTTAAATATATAGGGATTGCTAGATTAGGCTAATGTTCTCTAAGGTGAAAAAATTTAATATAAAGGTTCTTAGATCTCTTAATATAGAATCTTACTAATTATTATCTTCTATAGTAGTAGATATTATTTATATATAAAGGAGGCTATTTTTAAAGATATCTTATACTTAGTCCCTATCTTAGTTAACTTTTAGGTTAGGTACTTTATTAAGATTAACTAGTATATATTAGGAACTATTAATTACTAGATTAGGAATAGCTTCTAGATATTAAGTAATTAGATTCTAGTTTCTCTCTCCTTATTACTAGGCTTCTTCTTTTAAAATTAGCTTACTAGGAAAATAATATATTTTAATTTTATTAAATATATTAGAGATTTTATAATATATTAGGTCCTAGATACCTAGGAAGGAGACTAATTCTTAGATCGACATCTTAATAGTACTATCTATTATTTACTATATAATAGTAGATTTAACTAGAATTTAGGGTAGGTTAAATAATTATAGCTATTTTACTATCTTATTACTTATAGAAATATCTATAGGGTTTATTTTTATAAGAATTAGCTAATTAGTAAGTAATATTTCTATTTCTTATTTTTATCCTTAGTTAAGGGAAGTCTTAGAAAGTTCCTTAATAGTTACCCTTTACCTCTTATAGGCTCTAGCTATAAGGACTTAGGTGTCTTCTTTATTTAAGGGACCTATATTACTTTCCTTTATAATAAACTACTATTTAGGGGTAGTCTTATCTTTAAATAAATAGGCTTTAATAAAGTTTATTATAGCTATTTTAAGCTCCTTTTTAGAGAAGATAGGTTATCTTCTATTTTTTATAAAGCCTCTAGCTTTCTCTTTATCTTAAAGTTTATAAATGTCCTTATAAAACTCTCTAATAATAGCCTACACTTTAGTACTTAGAGTAGGGAAATCTATTTACTTAACTACTCTCTTATAAGCTTGACTGCTAAGGATCTCGTAGAGTGTATATATAATTATAATAAAGTTTAAGAAAGGTATTTTATTATCTATAAGGTAGCGAGTCCATGACCTTGAAATGTTTAAATATTTATCTATATCTTATTTATTAAAACTAAAGGTTATAATAATCTATCCTTAATAGTAGACTATAAACTTATATAATTTAATATTTACTTAGATTTAGTATTTACTTTAATTATATTTATACTTATAATATTAGTATTTAAATTATAATTAGGTTCTTAGTATATTAAGATAAGGTAAGTAGTAGATATTATCTATACTACGTCCTTATATAAAGAAGAAAATAAATTTCTCTATACTATTAATTAGCTTATCTATCTTATTATTAGTATTAGGTTCTTTATACTATAAGGTAGTCTTAAGAGGGGAATTAATAGTAATATACTTAGTAAGTAGGGGTATTATAAGCTGCTTAGAAGCGAATAATTATACCGAAACCGGCTAATTAGCTATTTTTCGAGCTAGGGTCGTGTATAATGTACTATAATAATACTAATCTTATATATTAGTTTCTACCTCCTTAGCTATAGTAGCTATTATAGCTTTAACTAACTAATCTATAGTTATAGCTTTTAGCTTAGTATTAGTATAATATTTAATTATTTTAATATAGTTAATATAGTCTTTTAAAAGTACTATTTATAAGTCTTAATACTTTTATTTTTCTAAGATAACTATACTCCTATACTTACTAGCTAGAACTCTCTAAGTTTAAAGCTACTAATTTAACTTTATCTAGTTCTTTAAAGCTTTCTTCTCTAAATACTTAATATACTTATCCTCGTAGCCTCTAAGTTATAGGATATTATTAGACTAGAATAATTTAAATAGTTATTTTTTAATATCTTTCTAATTTTTAACTATATTAAGGATTTCCTAAACAGTAAACTTAATACCTTAATTAGCTTTATAAATAGCCTTATAGAGGACAGTACGTTTTCTAGAGAACCCTCTATAATAATAGTAGGAGATGTCTTTATAGTTATTAAGAAATTTAGTAATATTATTACTATTAAAGGTTAGGACCTGACCACCATAATCCTCTGGTTTGGGGGGAAAGTATGGTTTGGGGGGAAAAAAGGGACTTCTTTTTTCTATGGAAACAAGGGAGGAAATAGATGTACCCCCAGTGCCGGCACGGTGGCGCGAACGGTATACTTCCCCCCAAACCATATTTCCCCCCAAACCATACATTAAACCGGCCCTTGGGGCTACGGCGTTTCCCGGCCGGAAATTCCCTTCTTAAAAGAAAACGAAAATAACCACGTTCGATGCGCGGGAAGTAGAAAATACCATTAAAACCGGAATAATTTAAAGAATCTGATTCTAAAGTTAGAATAAAATTCCCTTTACTAGTAAACTAGAAATAATTAAGTAAAGGTGATTTCGAGGTACAAGGCAGGTCTAAGTTACTTTCTACAGCTAATTCTAGCCAATAATAACCCTAGAAAGAAAAAGAAGACCCACTTTAGAACCTCACCGAACCTTACCTTACTCTACTCTATCATCTTCTTCTTTATCTTATAGTAAAAGTAAAGAAAGGAAGAGGTTCCCCCTTTTCTTCTTCTTACCTACCTATCTTATCCTACCCACATAACCATGGAAACCGACGCCCTTATAGCCACGTATGTAGAGTTCTACAGGCCCCTCTGTCTTCTGATCTGTACCCGCTGTCACACAACTTTGAAACCGGGAAAATCCATTGAAAAACACTTCCGAAAAAACCACAAGTTAAAAGGGAAAGAACTAAAACGCCTTCTTCAACATTGCTTTTCCTTTTCACCAGCCGACCCAGATGACATCCCTTTACCGGATGACTTTTCCCCCCAGATTCCCCACTTACAGGTCTATAAGGGGTTTATCTGCAGTACTTGTTATTTTAAAACAGTAGATAATTCGAATATCTACCGTCATTTCACTTCCTTCCCCGACTGTAAGAAGGAAACGGATACCTTCTATCCCGTAGAACTTCAGTCGTTTTTTCAGAATAACCGGCAGAAGCAGTACTGGGCAGTTCGTTCTAGTAACCCGCGGTTCAACTTGCTAAGAGGTAAGTAATTTTTAGTTTATTTTTATTTCTTTTTCTTCTTTATTTCCTTCTTTATTTCCTTCTTTATTTTCTTCTTTATTTTATTTCCTTCTTTATTTCCTTCTTTTTCATTTTCTTCTTTATTTTTTTTCTTCCCTTCTTTATTTCTTTTCCCTTCTTTATTTCCTTTCCCTTCCTTTTTTATTTCCTTTCCCTTCCTTTTTTATTTCCTTTCCCTTCCTTTTTTATTTCCTTTCCCTTCTTTATTCTCTCTTTATTTTCTTATTTCTTTTATTTTTAATTATTCTTCCTTTCCTAATTTTTTTTATTTTTTTTATTTTTTTTATTTATTTATTTTTTTTTTTTTAACTACTAATATTCCTTCTTAGATATCTTAACTTCCACTTCCCACCCACCTTCCCTTTCTACAGAATACGAAGCCCTGATCCAGCAGGGTCACCGCCGTATCCGGGAAGCCCGGAAGAAAGCGATTTCCACAGCCCAGTCCGCTGAAGGGAAGGAAAACATCAGCAACTGGGTGAAAACGATGGGCTGGGCTTCCTTTTTCAGTGGTGTGGAAGTCAAGGCTGTTTCCCAGCTCTCCCAGCTGCCACTGACAATCAACATGATCAAGAAGTCATATGGAATAAGTTAGTATTTTTATATTTTCAATTTTCTTTATTTCTTTTTTTCCTTTTCTTTCCTTCTTTCTTTCCTTCTTCCTTTCCTTTCCTTACTTCTTTCTTTTTTCCTTATCATTTTTTTCTTCTTATTTCTTTTCTTTCTTTCCTTTATTTCTTTCTATTCTTTATTTCTTATTCTTTTACTTATTTTTTTTTCTTTCCTTATTTTTTCCTTCTTTCCTTATATTTCTTTTTATTTCTTTAATTTTATTTTAATATATTTTAATATACTAATACTTTTATAGCCAATAATGAAAAGAAGATCCAGCAGTTACTTCGAATTCTTAGATCTGCTGTTTCCCGGCTCTTTTCCACCTGTATCGGAACCATCGAGGAAACCCCCGATATAATCCTCCACCACCTTCCTTCTGATAACCCAATAACCCCAGCTTCCCGGCCTTTTTCAAAAACAGAAACCTCGAAAACTATGGATCATTATATTATCTATTATATTCGAATTCTTCTTCTTTTTTTCCAAGTCTTTCTTCAAGGAAGAGAACAGGCTACGGCATATAAGATGACGTTTTCAGACCAACAATGGGCCTGCCTTTCCACACTTTCCCACCAGCTCCAGCAGATTCCTTTATCTAATAACCTTCTTCTAGAAGAAGAAGAAGAGGAAGAAGAAGAGGAAGAAGAAGAGGAAGAAGAAGAGGAAGAAGAGGAGGAAGAAGAGGAAGGAGAGAAAGAAATAGAAGACGATGAAGAGGAATCTAGTAGAAATACTAGTAAGTATCTAATTTTCTTTTTTTCTCTTTATCTTTTATAATTATTCTTTTTTATTTTCTTTTTTTTTTTTTTTTAAAAAAATTCTACTAAAATATTTCTTTAATTTCTAATAGATTCCTCTCTATATAAGAACCTAGATTCTTCTATCTTTAACTTCTTCATCTCTCTTCTTACTGAGAACGTTCCTAGTAACCCTTTTCAGAACCCACTTCTCTATTTCTCAGCTATTTTAGGCTGGGATTCTAGAACTAGTTCCTAGACCTATACTGAAAACTATACCCCGAAACTAGCCGGGCTTCTATGGTGTTCTAGGGTTCTTATCCTTCATCATCTAATAGAAGACTACTTAGATATAGGAGATATCAGTGCCGAACAGGTCCAGGAAATCGTTATGAGGATGAAAACCCTTATAACTTCAGCTTCCTTTACCCCCTTCTTCTGGATTATTAAGTAGATGACCCTTGGGAAGGGATATCGGAAGAAAGACCAAGGAATGCCTTCTATTATGTGGTCTGATGACCTAAAAACCCTCTATTTTAGAGGGATGAAGCTTCCTATTTCCGCCTTTCAAGAAATAGCTATTTTCTTGAAAAACGAAGCTATCCGGCTACTAGATCTAGTTCTTTTTAAGACCTTAGAATCCTCTCTTTCCATTATAGATCTAAATCGGATCTATGATTCTTTACTAGTTGAGGGGCCTATGAAATCCTTTTATACTCGGTAAGTTATCCTTTTTTTTTTTTTTTTCTTTAAAATTCTTTTCTTTATTTATTTCTTTACTTATTTTCTTACTTATTTCTTTCTTTCTTTCTTTACTTCTTTACTTATTCTATTACTTATTTCTTTACTTATTTTCTTATTTTTTTAACTTATTTTATTACTTACTTCTTTACTTATTTCTTTACTTATTTCTTTAGTTATTTCTTTATTTTTTTACTTATTTATTTATTTTCTTATTCCTTTTTTTATTTCTTTCTTTATTTTTTTTCTTATTTCTTTTCTTATTTTTTTTCTAGATTTTTTTATTTTTTATTTCTTATATTCTTTTATTAAAAAAAAGAAATACTAACTATTTCTAGCCCGGAAAATAGTTTCCTACAGGCTGGCCACCAATACCTTGCTACCATCGCTGAATCCACCCTTTTTACTAAGGATAAAGGGTTTAATACCCGTGAAATCAGTCGATATACTTCTAAAATCGCTACTTTTAAAGAGGTTTTACTAGCAGCAGTCCATATATGGGCTGGCCAGCCCGGTAGGGGCCCTGAAATCATGACCCTGAAACACCATGATATCCAAACTAGAACTAGGGATATCTACATCTTCGATGGGGCCGTTTTCCTTGCCTGTGATCAGGATAAGTCCTTCTATAAGGGGGTAGGAAGGAAGGTGGCTAGGTTCCTTCCTTCCGATCTTG